>NW_023320911.1:0-84712 GCF_010614865.2 Stegodyphus dumicola
CTCTTCTTTGTTATTATTATTTTTTTAAAACTTAAGTTTATCACTCTTTTCCCAAACTAGAGAGCATCCGGACGGGGTGGTCACGTCTGCGACCGCGAGCGCTTCTGATTGGTTGAATAGCTTTCGCACTCGATTCGCGCTAGGGATGTAGCCACAGCGCCACCTATAGGGTGTCAGCCTTCTACCCTTCGAAAAGCGCGGATCGTGATGATAAAAGAGGGGATGAGCGAAGGGGTGGTGGTTGACAAAGAAGCATATCATTCAAAGAGACGCAGATTCTGCGTTTTATTATAGCTTGTTCGTAATTTTATTTTTCATTGCGATGTTCTCTTACTTCGCTCGTTTGCGGGTTTTATTTATTACGGATAGGAATGCCATGGATTTTTTTTTCTTTTTTTTTTTTTTAAGTTGATGTTTTCTTACCGGTAAACATAAACATTTCTGGCTGAAACATGTTTATTTCACTTTAAATAGCGAGATACTAATTTTTCTAATGGGAGAGTGGATATGAGACGAGGCATGAACTAAACATGAAAACATTAAATGAGAAAGTAAGTAAAAAATGAAATGAAAATTAGGAAATTTGTGAGTACAATAATAAAATGCATAAACACCCATAAAGTAGTGAATACATTTTTAATTCGGCAGACTGGTGCAATCAAATAAGTTGGAAGACAGCCGAATAAAGTAAAGCCCATCAAATGCATCTTGTAATTATAACACATCGTATAATTAAGGTAAACGTAGCAAAAGTAAAAATTCTTAACAAATAAAATCTATAAGCTACTTTTATGATCAGAAAAAGTTAGTGCATAACTAATATGCTGGTTAAAATAAATATTCTTTCTCGCTCTTTTTTATTTTACTTTTTTTTATTAATTAATGCTGACAAAATAGACAAATTAATATAAATTTTACTACTTTCTCGATTATGAAGAGGAAATTATGACATTTCATGAATATTAATAACACATCCTAAATACCCAAGTCACGCTTTATTTCTCAGGTACAAGTTCTAATGTGAATATTAGTATATTTCTAGTCTAAAGCAATGTTAGAATCACATTTAACATATAAAATAATTTTTTTCATTTTTTTTCATCCGTGTTTCTTAAGTTATACAACTTGCCACAGATATGGCAAACAGTCCGCCCATACAATAAAAGCGAACTTTAAACTATTTAGTGAAATTAGGGAACTAAATACCATTAAGTGGACCTCAGGTAACTAATACGATTAAGTGGAACTAAGGGAACTAATACTATTAAGTGGGGGGGGGAATTCTAATTAAAAACAAATTTCTGAAAGCTTTCATATTTTACACTAGCCCGAAGGGGCGTTTTTTTTAACGTTTTGTATGTTACCTTTATTTATTAAATATCCTATTCTTCGCACTTAAACCATAAAATTCAGTTCAACAGCAATATCTCAAAATATTTAAAAGAGCCTATCTTTAGAATTTTCCATAACAGTCTCACGCGCTGGAGATTTTTTTTTTCGTACAGTGTTGCCATTGCTCGCTTCGAAATCCTAGAGAAATATGAAATAGATAATAAATCAAATCCCGAATTTGGGCTTCCAGATGCCCATACTAGGCTGGAGACGTACATTATTCAAAATTGGCTGGCTCTAGGTACCGTTGTTTTGCTACATTGCGAGAAACATACATTCATGCAGATTCTTCGTTATTTAATTTCTTTAAATATAAATACAGGGCGATAATATTTGGTGACAATAATTTAAAAAGTGTGACTTGACGCAAAATGCAAAAAAGAAATTAATAACAGTTCTTGGGGGCAAATTGCCCCTTTGGGCTAAAAATTACGTCCATTTTTTGTGAAAATTGATGTAATGATGCCATTTAGTGAGCAATAAAAATAGCTTCTAATATATTAATCGTTCCAAGAGAAAAAGTATTCATGTTCGTAATTGTAAGAGAGGAAAGATTTTGCGTAGATGGATTTGTGTCCAACTTGTTCCGTCATGTTCGTACTTATCTCTAGGAGCGACGACCTGTTAGTTTCGCCCAGTTTTGAACAATTAATTCCATTGCAGGCTCCGATTCAGTGGACGAGTTTCCTACCAAGCCTGAGCGGTAAAATCGCTCAAAACTGGTAGTTTCAAACTGTGTTCTATTCCAGACGAACGAGCTGCACTGTAAAAAAAAATCTGTAAAGTTACTAAGAAAACTCATCGAAACTGGGATGCCATGGGTTATTTGAGTAACAGAAACAGGTGTTTTCTTTGTAACATTACAAGAGTTTTGCCTGTAAGGTACAGATCTTTTTTTGTAATATCCAGCATATAGTTTGTAAGTGGACAATTTTTCATGTAAATTCCCAAACGATATATCTGATGGTTACAGATTATTTGCGTGTAATTACAGCAAATAATTATGTAAAAAGAACCTGTTTTTCTCATGTAAAATCCCAAACGATATATCGTAAGGTTACAGATTATTGCGGTAATATTACAGCAAATAATTATGTAGAAAAACATGGTTTTCTCATGTAAAATCTCAACAGATATCGTACCGTTACAGGTTATTTACTTGTATTATTATAGCAAGTTATTATGTGAGAGAAGAAGATACTTTTCTACGTAAAATTCCAGGTTTTTCTGTAAAGTTTCAGATTTTTCCTTCTATATCATTAAGTAATTATGTGTTAGAATATATTTTTTTATAGATAAATAAAGGATAGTTTATAAAAAGTAATTTTTTTTGTCTAAAGGTGCTTATTATAATAAAATTATTGAATAAGATGTTTTAAAAACATATCTCATGTGTCTCATTAACGATATATGCAGACATAATGTTTGGCTTTTTAATTAGTCAATTGGCCCAACTAGCATTACTTTAAAAGATGTGCTTTCAACGCATGTTCTTTTCAAAAAGTACATAGTCTGTTCCAGAGTATTTTTTTTTAGAAGAGAACTTATTCTATATATGAAGGCCTTTCATATATCATTTTGATTAATTTAAAATCAAATGATATGCTACTCCTTATATTTGCCCTGTAAATAGCTGAAAAAATATATGTTTATTGCATTAGTGTCAGTTAATAAGATCTTCTAGACCTTTTTTTATATTTTAAGCTAAAATAGCACATTTCTTTAGATTTAACTAATAGAGTAAACGTTTCATTTGAGATTATCATTATTACATAAAAAATTTGTGAAAGTTCTATGAAGAACTCAACAGCTGTTCTTCATATTTCAAAAATATTTCCTCTTCTAAAAATCCTTTTCAGTAAATTAAGAATCAACATAGCAAGACTTATTTGTTCTACAAGGAATTCAAATTTTTGTTCAAACGCTTGAATTACCGGCTAACTATTTTTTATCTTATCGATATCAGTGTTGTCAACAGTCTGTATTTTTGAAATAAGATAATTTTTTACTTACCTTCAATAATTTCCCTTTGCATTAACAAATAGAAGTCTTTCATAAAAACCTAATGTCAGCTTTTTGAATAAGCATAAAATTGCCAACTGACCTTAATTTTTAAATCCTGTTTCCCTTAAATTCTTATAAATTATGCTTAAGAAATTTATTTCTAAAATATATTCAGTTTAGCTAAATTTAATGCTTTAATTTTACTATAATTTTACAAACAAATATGTAATAATCTAAGTATAATATTTACCATTTCGAAAGTGATACTTAAAAAAATATTCTAGTTATTATAAATTCAATTCGCAAAATTGTGAAATAACATGTACACAGAAAACAAATTTGCCCTCTATTTACAGCATGTTATTAGACTATATTTAATTATGTATAGGGAGTGATGAAATTACTTTATTGATACCTAACTGGTTATGTTACTAGCGTTCTTATCGGAATGTAGTTTCTTTTAATAATATACGAGATGTACCAGGATTCATTCATGAATATTTTGATGGTTATCTTAGGTAATCAACATCCTAAAATTAAATTGATTTAATTCCCCGTTGATTTCATCTAGAAATATAAAAGGAGGGAAAAATCTGCTAACCATAAACTCCTCTTTCTCTCTTGTATAAAACATGTATCTTCGTGTGCAACGACGCAAAAAAATGTGATTGGTCTTCTTTAAAAATGTGTAAATAATAGGAGAGATAAGTTCATTGCAAGACTAGGCAAAATATCTGATCAAAATAAATTGAAAATGAAGTTAATCATTTTAAGCTAATTCGTGTGCAATGTAAGTTCAATAATTCATTGTAATAATTAATACTAACAAAACCAAACATCATATTCCCATTCTGCACGGTATAACAATTCTTCTGCAAAACTGCAAAAATTACCAACACTTTGGCTTATTTGGTAACTTTCAAATTTACTCCTTTGTTTGCGTTTAGAATTTATAACTTTAATTTTCCACATAAATTTGTTTTTGATTTTAAAACATTTCGCTGGCATAATTTTATTCACTTCAGCATATATTAATAGATGCAGAAGGTTTTCATACCTTACATAATTTTAAATCTTATGCAACCTAACGTTAACAAAATCAAAACATAGATCAGAAACTGCATAAAATTTAATTAATCTTACTAAGGTCACAGAAAATCTATGAATTATTAATAAATAGAATGAGATAAATATATAAATTAATATTCACATGTGTGAATTTTTGGAAGTTTACGTTAAATATTTTTTTAATTAAGTTTTTTAAAAATGAACCCTAAAGCATGGTACCTTCGTATTAGAACTGAAATCTGCTTGAGTCTTAAACTTGCTTTCTTTTATTAACAAGAAATATGATTCGTTATTTAATGAAGTATCAAAAATATCTACGAAGGCTCGAATATTACTTAATTTGAATTATTGGTTGACTTAAAATAATATTAAAAAAATAAATCTTCATATAATAGAAAATTTAGTTTTGTTTTATATTAGTTTACGAATGTTGAAAATATTTTAGGTATTTCCATTTTCCCCTTTGATATGGTATTAAATATATGAATATTAGTTGCACTTTGTAAAAAACCATACGAAAGTGATACGGCCATATTTTAATCAATATAATTATTCATTTTGGACTATAATGTTTCGTAAGAATTAATCCACTAAAAAAAATATTATACACTAAAGGATAAACGATATTCTCGACCGCGTTGTTCACGTTTGTAATTTGACTTCAGAAAACGCGTAAGAAACAATTAGACTGAATTAGCCAGGTATACTAATATATCTCCTCGAAAAAGAAACTAACCTATAGCAAAAGATCTACATACATTCAAGTCTAATGTTATAAACGTTTCCGTTTCCTGCCGGGGGACAAGATGTCAACGTTCTTTGGTCCGCGATTGGAAAAAAACGCTAAATGATTAGTTTTGTTTTCAACACCACATACCATTTCACTTATATACCACAAACTGATAATTTGGAATAATTTTTAATACTAATAAGGGCAGTTGAGGCGTAATTTATCGATGCACAATGCAAAATACTACTATTAGATCTGCTTGGAATAAATATTTTGCACTCTTTACTCATTAACATTAGAACACTGATATTAATTAATCGCAAAGCTTAACGTTTAAACTTACTCACACATTAACATGCAAATCATGAGAATAATCTGCGTAAATGAAAAAATTTTCAGTAGTAATTTTAAACTTTTCGTATTTACCTGCGCTATCAACCAACTGCATTCCGCCATGTTTTTTCTGCAACTAGCTTTCAAACACTTTTCTCCTGATGGCTAATTTCCGGTCAGTCACGTGCTTCTCCGCGGGCTACTGAAACAGATCTGTAAAGTTACAAGCAATTGCTGTACCGCTAATTTGCTTTCAACCTGTACCATTACAGGAATTCTTCTTAACTTTGATTTCTGTAACTTTACCAAACTTTTGCCTGTAAAGAGCGAACTTTTTTTTTTACAGTGTGGCTGCATGGGCGTTTTCGTAGTTTTCCCCATGTGTAACATGTATACGAGCCAGTTTGCCTGAAAAAGTCCGCCACGAAAGCATTCCACCCCTTAGGCAGATAGCCACTGCGTTCTTTGCCATACTCAACTAAACCAAAACCTACCAAGAAGAGGAAGTAATCAAAATGAGAGCAACACGTGTGAGTTAGGTTCTGACTGTAAGTGCAGAGATTTTCAACGTTTTTCATCTATTTTTGACAGTGAAAAACAAAATGTTTTCGAAGCTTCGAATGAATCTGAATTATAATACCCAAAATCGATATCTCGCCGGGCTTATAAGGCTTTATGTCTAATACATTCTCCAGCGGTTACCTTTTGACTAACGCATACTATCTAAATAAAAGTTGAAAACCTTTAGTACCACCACCACCCTTGAACAAATCTCAGATCGCATAAATTTACGAGTGTTAGAGAAAAAACTCAATCAGGATGTTGGGGTTTTAATTTTTGAATTTAGTAATTAAAAATACTTTGCTTCTTTGGGTACCACTGGTTGAGAACTCCTGGGATTCTCGTTTGGGAATTGAGGGACCTTCTTTCAATGCATCTTACAGTTATGGAGTGCGTTGTTTCCAAGACGGGAAATGTTATGATGGAGAAGTTCGTATAAACGCTTTTGCTGCATTCCACGGCATTCCCAAAAAATTGAGTCTGAAAACTGAAATCTTATAACTGATGTATCCAGCGATTTTGTTGGTAAAATCAATACCATTTGCTGTTATTGACAGCGAAAAAGAAATATGATTCTTAGATTGGTGTGACTGCTTTTCAGACATGTACTCAAAGAAAAAATCCCTTTTTACTAGAGCTGTAAGAGTTCTGAAAGTACAAAAAGAAAAGCTAATTTGTTTACTCCATAAAAATTTATTTAACTGGATGTACGAAACAGATGTTTCTACAAAGATGACAAACCTCAAATGTTCAAAATGATATGCAAAATTTGCAAAATGACATGTTCGCAAAGAACCAGCTCCAACCCGATACATCAGAAGACAAACCAAACAAGCTGTACAATGGGAACTTCCGATAAAACCATAATTGATTGGGACAGTTAATAGATAAGAAGATGTGAAGATGATAATAAAGAGGATGTGCTTCCAAGATTAACACAAAGTGGGAAAGAAAAGTTTTAGTTACCTAAAACAATTGAAAATTCTTTTCTCTCATATCTTGTATATATGTTATCGTGAAAGACCGAAATTGGAGAGTGTCGACTTTCACCGGAGAATGTCAACATTCACCAAATACGTCGGTGAAAGATCGAATATTGCATTACATTCTTGTACATTCGGACCCTCACCGGTGTATGTCGACAATCACAGATATGCTCTGGTGTAGGTCGAAAAGACACGTCATAAAGTGTCATAATGGTTTAAGTTGTTGCAATAAATAAGATTTGAATCACATAATTTAGTAAGTTTTTAACTTCTATTATATTCCTTTCTCATTTTAAATGTATTGTGTTTTATGTTCTTATTTTAAGTCTCAAGTGCGTTGTTTCGCGACTGAATTGCGGAGAAGAAAATATAATATTCTTATATGTTCAACATTCACCATTAGAACATGGTGAATGTCGACATTGACCGGTATAAGTCAGAAATAAAAGTTTTTAGGAAATATTTCGGACATACACCAAGCGACTATGTGAATGTTGACATTCACCGGTGAAAGTCGACATTCTCCAGATTTCGGTGTTTCACCGTAACATATACATTTTTACTTCTTGTACGAAGTAAAGGAAGAACTGTAATCGCGAAAACATTTCGGTTAACAGATTTAAACGGAAATATCCATTTAACCGCTCCCGAAACCATTTTGACTATGTTTTTTGAGTGACATCTGGACATACGAACAGAATAAAGGGTTCTTTATTCCGAAACGGGTTATAAAATAGATTTTTTTCGTGACGTTTGTACGTACGTACGTATGTATGTATGTATGTATTTCGTATAACTTAATTTTTGTATTCTTGAAAATTTTATACTCGTTATGAAAAAATAGTTCTAGTAAGTTTAGCTGCCTTACGACAAAAATCAAACGGGTTAAGTAATTTCAAAATCTGCAATTTTTGATGTCATTTTCAAGTTGCTTTGAGGGATCGGTTATTCAGGTTAGAATAATTCGAGGAAATAAGTTTCAATGAAGTGCAGCTATACAAAATAAATACAAAGCATAAATACAAATTTTGTTTAGTAAAGATTAAAAATACATTACGAATTTCTTATTTGATTTTATATTTACGACTATTTTTTTTTTTTTTTTTTTTTAAAGCCAATAGGACGTTAGTTCAGAAGGGGCTATTAATTTCGTTTTGGCTTTTTGCGTTGAAAACTTTAAATGTCGGTTCACTTTTCAAACGGTTGCCACCAAATATTATCGCCCTGTGTTATATTTAAAGAAATTAAATAATGAAGCATCTGTCTAAATGTATGTATGTTTCCTGCGCTGTAATAAAACAACACTACCTAGAGCCATCCAGTTTTGAGCAGCATAATCTTCCACCGAATAATGGGCCCTAATGGAATTTGAAATTTGTTTTATTATCAATTCATATTTTGTAACACTTTAACGAATTTTTTATTAACAAATTTAACGATTTCAAAGTGAGCAGTAGCAACATTGTACGAGAGGGGGGAGAGACATTTTTATCTCTACCGCGCGAGACTTTGCATCGGAAATTCTAAAGATAGGCTCATTTTTAAATTATTTTGCGATATTGCTGTTGAACTGAATTTTATGGTTTGAATTGCAAAAAAAAAAAAAAAAAAATCAAAATACATAAAAAAAAAAATTAAAATAAATCAGTTTGAATTGCAAAAAAAAAAAAAACATTTAATCAATAAAGGTAAAACATAAAAGGTTAAAAAACGTCCCTTCGGGCGTAATGTAAAATCTGAAAGCTTTCAGAATGTTTTTGATTGTATATACTTTTTGTCAGGTGCTGCAAATGATCTTTTCTACTTATTTCTATCTTTTTGCATATTAGTATTATTTAATTTAATTCATGTCAATGGATATGAGTATTCCCCCACCCCGGGTCTTCCAATATTTAGATCCTTATGATGGAAGTGGTGGTGACCGGAGGCTGCCCCTACCTTATTAAGTTCCATGTACGAATAGTGGAGACGGTACGAGTGGTTGTAACGTCTTTCCAAAGTAGAAGCATTTAAAATTTGAGTGTCCGATAATTGTTTTGAGAAGCTGGTGATAAGGAAATAAAAGTAGGAACATTCGGATCCTTCTCTGAGGATCTACGTACTATATTTTGCTGTTTTCCCCCTTTGTTTAAGCATGATTTATATTAACCAAATGTCAATTCAACAGTTTTTGCCCATATAAAAAAAGGACGCAGATGATTGTTCTACAACCCAGCATAATTATACCTTGCGTTAAAAGTTTCTTATATTAATTACCATATCGTGTAAATACTCATAAAAATCAATTAAATATGTATTTATAAAATTAAACAAAAACAAATCTGATGTATACACCACATGACTTCCTTGTACGAAATATTAAATTATACGCATTTTTTCTTTGCATTTCGTTTAAACTTATTGGATTGAATTGCTTCGCCGACAGCGCATAAACCACAATAGAATAAATGCATTCTTTAAAATTCACTCTATTTGTTTACCATAGCGACACTCTGGCGCTAGATTCACTAAACAGTATTATATTTCGTTCATATTATAACTCAAAATGCACTCAATTTATATCATTTAAAGAATTATCTAATCGTTGCCACATGTTCTATTTAAATATAGATAAAGCTAGAACGATGTATAAAAGAAATTAAGCAAACAAAACAAAAAAGAACACTTTTTTAACAGACGATTGAGTATTTCTTATTCAATTAATTTAGTTCTCACTTCGCGACAAGGCAAAAATACATAAAACCTCAAAATATATGTATTAAAAATTACGAAGTAAATCTTAAACACTTATTTCCTCGAAAAAATTTCAGAAAGGGTTAAGCATAATTTAATTCGCAATAATAAATGAAGGCGTTATTTTTGTTGTTACGAAGCTACGTTTCTCTAGATTGGCAACAAATCCACTACTCTGTTGTTTCAAATGTAAACAAGCAATGGTCGCCATCAAAGAATTATTAGGCTTAGCGGCACTTAAACAACTTTTAAATTAAGACACAATAACACGCCGAATAAACACTAATTCAGAAGTCAAACAACAAAAATTAGCGTTATATTTACAAAATTTTCACAGGACTAGTTTCGATGGTTTTACCGAATCACTATCCTCAGCTGCAATCTGAATTAGTAACTTTAAAATTGTTGATAATTCTAAAAATATTGCATACAGATTTACTAAAGCCATAAAAACCTTAACCGGAAGATAAGAACAACATAATTCAATCATTTTTAAAGCAAAAAATATGCAATTTACAAACATATAAGAGTAAAGAAGCTGAGATCATATAAGAGTAAAGAAGCTGAGCCGGGTAACAGAGTGGATATATATATAAATATATTTATATACGTTTGGCGCAGCCGATTGCAACCAAAATACGAGGTGCACTTCTACATGTTATAGTAGTCCTATATACAAAATTCCAACGTTCTGAGGCCACTCGTTTTTGAGTTATGCGAGATACGTACGTACGTTCGTACAGACGCCACAAAAAATTCTCTTCAGAATTCATTTTAAGCAGCTTTATAATTTTTTTGTAGGAAAAGAGTCTTTTATTCTATCCTTACGTACAGATATCACGCAAAAACATCGTTAAATTGCATTCGGTCATAATAAATACTTCGTTGCAATATGCTGCCTGAAACTTTTCGCGATTACAATACTTCCTTTTTACTTCGTACAAGGAAGTAAAAACAGTTTTGCGTCTGGCGTAGATTTTATTAAATCTCTATCTATTTTGAGAGGAACCACATACAGGTTCCTCTTTGTCAGGACCAAAAAAATTCTGAATTTTTTTATATTAAGACTTTAAAAAAAAAAAAAAAAAAAAAAAAAAAAAAAACTTAATTTGTTTGCTCGTGATCTGTTTGCCGTAGAAATCAATAGAGCTTCAATTAAATTTATGCTGAAATCAGGGTTGTTCTTTTGCTTAATTTTATGTCTTACTTTGTCGTGCTTCTATTCTTCTTAAACATATATTATTTCACTTAAACTTATATCAATAAACTTTATATCAATCAAAACTTTATCTAAACTTTATATTTTTTATATAAGCTTTATATCAATCCAATATATGTAAATGAAAAGAATAATGAAAATAAAAGAATCAGCGTAACAAGAATTCGAGTAGTAGCTATTATGAAATGTTACATTTTAAAAATTTTGGAAATTATTTGGCTTTCATTGCTTTATTAAACATCGCATGCATTTTGCATTTGTGTACTTAATTGGTATTTCGAGTAATCTGACATACCTTGAGGTTATGAGTGTTAATTATGAAATTATGAGGCACTTGAACGACGACACAATGTTGTTAACAGAAAAGTCCTCCTTCTCAACTGCGGTGACTGACTCTCCTTCGGCGGTTCTTTGATACGGTGACCAAAGTTCCCGCTAGGATTTTGTCATTGTAGATTCGGCAACTTCTGATCATGACTCAACTATCATACAAATAGCTTCCTTTATTTTAATCGCTTAATAAATCGATTAAGCTTAAATCAGAATAGCTTCTTCACTGAGAACCGTCAAAAACTTGCATCGAAAGCTCTTGAATGACGACTCAAAGCTGTTATTAGAAAAGTCCTTTTTTTCAACTGCGGTGACTGCCTCTCCTTCGGCAGTTCTTTGATACGGTGACCAAAGTTCCCGCCAAGATTTGATCACTGTAGATTGGCAACATATCACTGCATTTTGGCACTGTACAAATCCGAACCTGTTTATCTTCCACTCGGACTGCTGTATTCCGAATTAGTATTAGAGATGGTTCCGGTACTGCCTTCACCGACAGTGGTACCAGTCATTCAGTCGCAACTGAATTATTCCATTAATTAGCAACAAGGTGCAGTATTTGAAAAGACGATATTACAGGTGTCTTTCACTGACGGTTTGGCATCTAAAAAAGGGGTACTTCGCACTGAACAAAGTATTCTTATTGAAGGGCAGAGCGTTCAAAACTCCGATCCGATAGTTCGCTTGATGCTCAAAATAATTCCACTATGCTAGGAATTGACTTTCTTGAAAAAGCTAAAATTGTGTTAAATCTTGCTGAAAATAAGTGGAACTTTCTGATGAGCCTCGAAGGAAATGCAGTGAAATACCATCAACCCGAAGGATTGGAAGAAATCCCAAATATAATAAACAATTGCCAAATACGGGAAAATAACACCTTACATGTCAACTATAGGCTTGGAGTCAGGTTATCAGCAGGTAAAAGTAGGTGAAGAAGATCAAAACTAGGCTGTTTTTATTTGTCATTTTGGCACATATAAATTTACCCAAATGGCCTTCGGTTTGAGAAGTGTTCCGACTAGCTTTTCTAAACTGATAGATAAATTAAGTTCCGGACCGAATAATGTATTTGCGTTGTCATGTTAGGATGACATCATAGTGCTGTCCCCATAACTACCAAAAACATCTTTCTGATTAGACGTCTATCGTTATTCAAGGTTATTGTGAACCGAGAGAAGTATCACTTCTGTTGTAAAAAAGTGAAATATTTAGGCCTTGCCAAGGAACGGTATATCTTTTGATACACAGAAAACTGCTACGTTTGGCAGATATGTCGTCCCCAAACACTTTCAGGCAAGTATAATCTTTCATACAAACCTGCTCCTGGTATCGTCGATATGATCCAAATTTCTCTCAAAAAAGTCAAATCTCTGACTGATTTAACGAAGAAGAAAGTAGTATGGAAGTAAGAAGTACAAATAAAAAAAAAAAAATTTCAAGAGCTGAAATCAAAATTAATTAATAAATAAATTTAATTAATAAACCGCTTAGTGTTAAGAAAGCTGACTGGACGAAGCCATTTGTCTACCGGAAGGATGCTAGCAATGTAGTTAGTAGGGGGAGAAAAGTGAAGAAACATCCTATAGAATATGCCAGCCGCTTGTTCTCCTTCTCAGAACGAAACTGCTCCATCATAGAAAAAAATGCTCTAGCAGTAGTATGGGGACTCAGCAAATTTAGAGAATACTTCGGAAGCCAGCCTATCACACTCACCTCTGACCACCAATCATCTCTTTAAAGTCACTAACTGGTAGGTTCGCAAGATGGGCCTTACAAATCGAATCCTACAATCTGGCTGTCAGTTACATCCCCGGACTACTGAATTTTATTGCTGATTTATTGTCTCGTTCTATTTGTGAACACTCAAGTACAGTTTCTTGTCATGTCTATGCTGTCTCCGTCGAAGTGCCTACTACTAGTCCTCCAGAATAATTACGCCAATCACAGCTGGAAGATGATGATCTCCGAAGCTTGTTGGTGATTGAAGCTTTTGAGAGACCATAGAAGTAGACCGTGCAACTTGGATTGGAAGAGGATACATAATGAACAGAGGAATATTGCCATCAACCCGAAGGACTGGAAGAAATCCCAAATATAATAAACAATTGCCAAATACGGGAAAATAACACCTTACATGTCAATTATCGGCTTGGGGTCAGGTTATCAGCAGGTGAAAGCAGATGAAGAAGATCAAAACTAGGCTGTTTTTATTTGTCATTTTGGCACATATAAATTTACCCAAATGGCCTTCGGACTGAGAAGTGTTCCGACTACCTTTTCTAGACTGATAGATAAATTACGTTCCGGACCGAATAATGCATTTGCGCTGTCATGTTAGGATGACATCATAGTGCTGTCCGATATTCTGATTCGGAAGAAGAAGAATCAGAACTAGTTATACCTCAACAAAGAAAAGCAGAACATCATGATTCACCCATGGCAGGTCACTATGGATCTGAAGGGACATTTCATCGAACAGCAGAAAGTAATTACTGGGTTGGAATGAAGAAAAATCTAGCGGACTATGTCAAAAGGGTTCTAGAATTCCATTGCTATAAAGTCTCTAATCAAATGCCATCTGGGTTACTTCAAACTCCTGTCTATGCTCCTCGAGACCATGTCAATTGACCTTTTCGGTCCCCTTCCTGAAACGCCATCTGGTGAAAACTGAATTCTTATTGTGTAAACTGTGTCACAAAGTGGACAGAACTATTTTAAAGGAAGCAGCGGTCACAGAATGTGTCATGACTCTTTTGGTAAAGTCACCCTTCAGTTCGGAGTGCCCGGAAAAGTAATAAGCGATAATGGTGCTCAATTTTACCAATGCCCTCAGGCAACAACTATACTATATATTGAACAGTCTTATTTATGTCTGTCACCCACAATCTAACCCTGTTGAAAGAAAAAACATACATTTGAAACCTCGTTTAGCAATACTTGTTGGTAATGACCATCAAGCATGGAAGGATAAACTGCCATTAATAAGGTTGCTTTAAACGCAGCCAAATGTGACTCAACTGGACAACTCCTGCATTTCTTCAATTTGCACGAACGTAACATTAAATGATGTAGAACATGATATAAAAGCCATAATTGAGAACGATAATTTTCTTCCAGGAATTACTCCATATTTGAAACGTTTTGCGATAATTATACAACAGGTATGAAAAAGAGACGAGTTATAACCAAGATAAACAGTGACAAGAAACTCCGAAATTGACTCCTGGAGGTAAGTCTGTGTTAGTCTCCACCCTGTCAGTAAAGACCCACTAATAAAACTACTGTCAGCCGACTGTCAGCAAACACCCACTACGCTGACCTACTGAGCAACTTTCGACCTAAGTTAGCCTAAAGGCAACAAACGGAATATGTTGCACAGAGGTAAAACCATTTGCTATCTACTGGCCACAACCTTAGGTCGGGGCCACGGGCATTAATTGTCAAAGTCATATTTCAAAGTTTACATTTGTACAATATGCAGAGTTATTTGGATATATTGCATACATTGAAGAAATACATCTGACGTTATTATATTAAGATTTTCCAGAATACTTAAGGCAGAAATTGACAGCCGCCTACAGTAACAAACATGGTAACAATAAATGCAAAACTTTTAAAGTAGAACATCATAGTTAGATAAATGTCAGTCATATATAATAAAAAAACACAAGTAAATGAACAATAAGGATCAGCATCCCGTTCAGAATCTGCACGCTATTGAAATAAAGTATATAGTCATGAAAGAATCAAATCTGATCTCTAGAGTCCAAGTTTAAGTGTAAATGAACATACTTTAGGTTCTATAATCCAGTACTAAATGTTTTGCCCAAAGCAAAGTATTGCGCAGTTCATGCAAGATTCAAGTCCTAAATCATAGTAATAAAATCCAAAAGTTCAATCAAGGAGTTTGTTGATTCCAGTACAATTAACAGCTGTCATATAATTGTAACAATGAGTTAAAATAAATTCATGTTTAAACGAGATACTCCTTATGTGATAGTGACTACAAGATCTCCAAAGACTTTTGATATTGCCCGATCGCAATGAGCCAGACAAAATTCTCGTCAAATATCATGTTTCAGCTTTCAAACCATATCAAGATCGAAATAAGTTCCAAACTTCAGATCGTGTACCTCCAGTGGCTTCCTTGAAGAAAAGGGGACACCCAAAACGTGCAATACCCACCGAACCTATATCTATTTCAAAATATGCTCTTGAATCTAAAGTGGTACTCGTCAAACTTGGGTCCGTCCATCTTATTCTCCATCTACTCCACAAAGTAGACAAATGTCAGTTCCCGACTCCTTGCCGAGACGTCTAAAGTCAGAGGAGGAGAATGCAACAGAACTATTTGGATGCAATCGAATTGCGATGAGGATAGGTTTTCGAGTATTATGTGTCCATGACTCACGCGTGTGTCGGATTTGCACAATGTTTATGGAGTCCCACTAAATTTTCGTAAATATTATTGGGTCCCCACACCAAAACGTTTAAGAAACCCTGGTTTAAGCTATGAATTGGGAACGATAGAGTAAGACAATTATCTTTCAAGAAGAGGAGGAGAATGTAACAGAACTATTTGGATGCAATCGAATTGCTATGAGGATAGGTTCTCGAGTATTATGTGTCCATGACTCACGCGTGTGTCGGATTTGCACAATGTTTATGGAGTCCCACAAAATTTTCGTAAATATTATTGGGTTCCCACACCAAAACGTTTAAGAAACCCTGGTTTAAGCTATGAATTCGGAACGATAGAGCAAGACAATTATCTTTCAAGAAGGTGGAGAAATTAAGATTATCGTATGGGAAAACAATAATGAAAGCAGGAGAAGGTCCAGAACATCAAGGACAGTATCCGTTGGAAAGCGGCTCCTCTGATAATCATTGCCGCAATGGAGGTGAATAATGTCTTGCAATATCTCGTAGAATGATGAAGCCTATTTTAAGTGTAATGGCAGTCTTACTGCAATACCTATTGCTTATGAGCTGCGAATACGAGGATGAACATTCATTGTGGTTCAGTAATAATTTTACATTCTTTAAAACTCACGGTATACTTTTGTGCAACTGCATCATTGATCATACATCAGAGATGCATATTTTTTCAAGAAAAATCGCCTAGCATGATGAAAAACGTTTCCTCACATACCCAGAGATGATGTTCAACTTGCCAAGTCTGAAGCTTAATTGAAAAGATATGTAGAGACATTAGGTTATTTCGAAGCAGGAAAGATGAAAAATGAGCAATGCCCTCGTCGGGACTCTAACCACAGACTTTTCGAATACGTGCCGAGTATGCTGACCACTACACCACGAAGGCATGCTAAGAAGGCGAGAGACATACCTTAATACTCCCCCTTTTAGAGACCGACTGGGGATTAGGGAACCAAATCGCTAAATCCTGGTGGTGGAGAATCATTATCCACCACTTTTTTTTAGTTCGGGCGCCACTGTAAAGACATTATTTTTGAAGCAGAAGAAGTGAAAAATGAGCATGCCCTCGCCGGGACTAGAACCTCGGACCTCTTGAATACGCGCCGAGTGTGCTGACAATTACACCACGAAAGCGGAGAAGTAGGGAGAAATACCTTATAGGTGTTTCTATAACATGCGATGGAACGCCCCTCCGTGAGGGATTACTGGCACCCTGAACATTACTGCGAAAATTCAGATAAAATAGATAATTAGACGTAATAATTCAGCGACATTTTCTATAAATAGGCACCTAGTTTGTGCGATCTCAACATCTATGATTTAAATTTTTGAAATATCTAAAAAGAGTGACGCATTAAGTACGTGTCCCTAATTGAAAAACTTCCGAAAAACAGAAAAGCCACCATAGCATGTGAGATAGATGGTTTTAATTCGTATGTTCTGTTTAAAAATTCACATATATTTGCTAGCTAAGCTGGAATGAATATTAATTACTATTTATATATCAAAATAAGAGACTGATTTATACTGCCTTTTCTAGTTACTACTATTCAAATGATTCCCTATGAATAATGCATTTTAATAGCGCGAAGTTTCTTCTGGTGGCGAAAATTTTGAACGAAGTTTTTTCTTTCACAAATCAAAAGCTCGTGCTCATTTGAATTTTTGATATAAAATTTTATCGATATCCGCCAGACACTAAGATTTACAAAACGTCAAATATATTTTGGTGCATTTCTAACTGGCATAAAATTTACCCATGAATTTGGAGATGTGTTTGTAGAGTTACAGTCGCATATGCAACGTAAAAAATATTTCTTCAAGTAGACTTTTATAAGTGATATCTATCGAAAATCCTGCGATCATGACATCTGTCTTGCGACCTATCTTCTTCATGGAAGGAGTTTGTTTCCAGATAAAGCATAAAGATGATAAAATAAAATAAAAATTTCAGCCCAGAAGCTTTAATATACTATTCTCAATTACTAGCTTCAGTGTGTCAAACGAAATACGCATATATTTAAAATTTAAAATAAATAAATAAATTAAGATTAAGTGTTGGATTTTAAAAAGTTACATTCTTGCTTTTCCTTAATAATTATATATATATATAGATAATAATAAAATTCCATAGTCAAAATTACACTTAAAATTCTAACTGTATCTGCTTTTTCACTTTTAATGGCGATGGTCTCTTATTTGAAAGTACGTGAAATTAAATCTACAGCCCCGTAGTAGTAGCCCCGTAGCCCGTATCTGTTTTTCCCGCCTTTTCTACACGTACAGTTATAGAATGTTCTGGAAATATTTAAAGCGAACTGGATTGACTGACGTCATTTCTTTGAAGTTTCGCCTTTCCAGAGGCTATACAAGGACTCGCAAAGGAATATCGGGGTCTTTTCTTTAATGTAACGATGCAGCAAACTTCATACAAAAAGTTATTAGTAATTCTTTTTATTTACTCCGGATATCTGATTTTGTAACTGCTATTTCTCCTGACTAATAATAAATGGATCCTGTTTTTTAAACTTATCGTCTGTTAATTTAAGCTATGACGACATCTGTGATTCTTCACCAATCTATTTATTCCGCACAAAAGCTGGTACATCACATATATATATATATTTAAAATTAAATGCAGTTTCATCAAATAACTTAATAATATAGGGAGTATTGAGAGTGCTGATAAATATTAAATTCTGCTTGTGGCCTTCGAATATTTTTATCATGCGTTGCTGCGGGTAGCTCCTCTTCGCACCCCAGAAACTGAGAAAAATTAGACATTGCTGGTTTTGTGCTTCTGAGTGCTGTCACTTTGTATAAAAATATTGTTAGAAAGCGTAAAAGGTGTTGAAAGAAAATACTTTTTGTGGTTTCTTGTTGTAAAGGCTAAGTGAGAGGTATTTCTGATTTTGCGCTTATTTGATGACAACAAAGCGCTCAGGGAGGGGTATATACCTCAGGGAGGGATGCGTTAGCGGCGGAGCGGTAAAGTCGATGAACACTGGTAATTCTGAGCTGGGATCGATTCCAGCCGAACGGGTTGGCTGCTTGGGCGTTTTCTTGGTTTTCCCCATGTGTGACGTATGTACGAGGTAGTTTCCCTTTGAAATTCCTCCACGAAGGTATCCATTCCAATTAGGCATATAGCCGTCGGGTGCTTTGCCATAATTAAGCAAACCAAACTGAACCAAAATAAAGCCTTCGTAGAGGACTTTTTATTCCATCACTTGGGTCGATAAAATGAGTACCAAGTCCGCTTGGGGACTAAACACTGGGGGTCCTGCGAACAAGCTGACCACTTGTTCAGAGCATATGCTTACGTTTCCCGGGACCCACGGTCAAGAACGCAGATTTCGGGCACTGCAGGCCTTGGCCCATTAGGACTGTTATGCCACTGAGTTTAGTTTTTTTTTTAGTTTAGAGGACTTTTTAAGGGTTTTGTTTGATTTATTTAATTATGGCGAAGTATTAGGGCTCTGTGCCTAAGTAGTCGAATGCCTTCGTGGAGGATTTTCTAAGGACAAATGGATCGCATACACGTCACACATGGGGAAAAACCACGAAAAGGCCCATGCAGCCCTTTCGCCTGGAATCGGACACAGTTCGGAACTACCAGTATTCAGCGACTTAACCGCTCGTGAAACGTGCCATCATCTAGGTACCCTAAACTTTCCATACCATTTACGTTTTGCATTTGTCCGATATTCGAACACTGGAGGAATTGTATACAGTCGCTTCCGCTAGCCTTTCAATTAAGTATAGAATTACTTACTTAATTTTTACTTATTTTTTCATCTACATATAACACATTTCAAACATTAACATGTACAAATAATTTCTTCGAGCTGTACTTTCGAAAACGAGGCGGGAGAAAGTGCAATTTGTATTCCTACATATTCTTCGCAACGTTAATTTCGAATACGTCGCGTTTTCTTTATAACTTTGTGTTTTTATTAGCAATTATCGGAAGCATATTAGAGTGTTTTTTATTACTTCATTTACTGAAAAACTTTAAAATAGGGCAGGATAAATTTAAATCCAATAAACCGTAATTCATTGAATGCAAAAAGGGCAGATCGAGCCAAAAATTCTCCTCCTTCCTTCCGTTCCTCATTTTACTTCGTTCCCGTATGCAAATTTGAAGTAATTCTCCTCCCAGACGAAGACCATCGCAATTTCCATTAGGGGGAAATTTAACTCCCAATTCTTTCTCCCCCATTTCAAATCAGAGCCGCAATTGCGTGTGCAAATTCGGAACTGGATTGAACCGCTTCCGTTAATTTAAAGCGCTCCGAATTCGATGAAGTCTTTACTGACTGAGTAAGAGGAAGCTAGTTTTCAACTTTTAAAACTTTCCAGCAGTTGAAATGGAATCTAAGTTTCCATATTTCTCTAACTTTTGGCAGAAAAAAATAAATATTTTAGGTTTTGCATTTTAATTTAATTTTACATGGTAATTCAATGCGTAGATTTTAGTAATTAAATAGTAGTTCTTCAATCTTTATTTCTCTAAATATCTATATATTTTCCCTTATAGCTCCTTAGTGACGACCTCTCAGATGCGTAATGTCACACAAATAGATTACTAAGTGCAATTACCGAAAAACCTAATTAGACAAGACTTATTGAGACTTAGTATGGGATATAATGTGGTCTCAATCTGTGGAATCTGTAGATATTATTAGACCAAGGGGGCAATTTGCCCAGAAGGGCTGTTAATTTCATTTTGGCATTTTGCAATGATTCACTATAAACGGCGGATCATTTTTCAAACTGTTGGCCATTAAACATTACAGAAATTAAATAATGAATAATCTGCATAAATATATGTATCTCGTATTCTGATAAAAACAACGGTAACTACAGCCATCCAATTTTGAATAACATATGTCTGCACCTGAATATGGGCATATGGAAGCCCAAATTTGGAATTTGTTTTATTATCTATTTCATATTTTGTAAAGCATTTATGAATTTTGATTAAGAAACTCAACGATTTGAAAGCGAGCAATGGCAACACTGTACGAAAAAAAAAATTATCTCTAGCGCGCGAGACTGTGTATCGGAAATTTTAAAGATTTGCTCTTTCAGATATTTCCTGATATTGCTGTTGAATTGAATTTCATGGTTTAAGTGCGAAGAACGTGATATTTAATAAATAAAAGTAACCCACAAAACGTTAAAAAAAACTCCCTTTTTGGCGTAATATGAAATCTGAAAACTTTCAGATTTTTTACTTTTTAATACTTTTGTTTCTTGTGACTCTGAGCAACCGTCGTATAAACCGCCCTCTACACTAATTTTGAATGCTGAACAAAATACGGCGGTTCAGTTTGCTTTAGTTTGAAGTTCCGAAAGTCTATGCAGTACTGTAGTAAACCAAAGCTTCAAAGCTACACTAATTTTGAATGCTGAACAAAATACGGCGGTTCAGTTTGCTTTAGTTTGAAGTTCCGAAAGTCTATGCAGTACTGTAGTAAACCAAAGCTTCAAAGCTACACTAATTTGAATGCTGAACAAAAATACGGCGGTTCAGTTTGCTTTAGTTTGAAGTTCCGAAAGTCTATGCAGTACTGTAGTAAACCAAAGCTTCAAAGCTACACTAATTTTGAATGCTGAACAAAATACGGCGGTTCAGTTTGCTTTAGTTTGAAGTTCCGAAAGTCTATGCAGTACTGTAGTAAACCAAAGCTTCAAGCTACACTAATTTTGAATGCTGAACAAAATACGGCGGTTTCAGTTTGCTTTAGTTTGAAGTTCCGAAAGTCTATGCAGTACTGTAGTAAACCAAAGCTTCAAAGCTACACTAATTTTGAATGCTGAACAAAATACGGCGGTTCAGTTTGCTTTAGTTTGAAGTTCCGAAAGTCTATGCAGTACTGTAGTAAACCAAAGCTTCAAAGCTACACTAATTTTGAATGCTGAACAAAATACGGCGGTTCAGTTTGCTTTAGTTTGAAGTTCCGAAAGTCTATGCAGTACTGTAGTAAACCAAAGCTTCAAAGCTACACTAATTTTGAATGCTGAACAAAATACGGCGGTTCAGTTTGCTTTAGTTTGAAGTTCCGAAAGTCTATGCAGTACTGTAGTAAACCAAAGCTTCAAAGCTACACTAATTTTGAATGCTGAACAAAATACGGCGGTTCAGTTTGCTTTAGTTTGAAGTTCCGAAAGTCTATGCAGTACTGTAGTAAACCAAAGCTTCAAAGCTGTGGCCTTAAAAAGCACAAAACTTTTTTTTCCCATTGCAAATGTTAGTTTTATCATAATATGCAGGGTGTTTATAAAGTCCCGGGCCCATTTTGATATTTAATAACTCATAAAATAATGAAGATATAAACAAACTTATGGCATTTATTGATGGAATAACTTATATATTTTCCTTTTCATGTTTGAATATCTTTACTTTTGTAAATATCGTCTGCTTATTCATTGCATTTTCTCTCTTTCATCTTTCTGGCATTGTTAATAATGTGCGCACATGGGGATCTGAAAACCCGCATGAATGCCGTGAAGCACAAAGGGATTCCCCAAAGTTAATGTGTGGTGTGGACTAATGCACGACCGAGTCACGGGCCTTTCTTTTTTACAGAAAAGACGGTCTCATCAGTCGTATACTTAGACATGTTGGAAAACTTCTTATTTCCACAACTAGAAGAGCTTCAGCCACATGTCTTTTTTGCAACAAGATGGTGCACCACCTCATTCGGGTACCATCGTTCGTAGTTCTTTGAATGACTCTTTTACAGGAAGATGGATTGGGCGAGGAGGTCCAATTCCTTGGCCACCCAGATCACCTGATATAACGTCGCTGGACTTTTTCCTTTGGGGATTTGTAAAGGACAACGCTTACAGGAGGAGAGTGTCGAGCATGGATGACCTAAAAGCCAGAATGACAGCCGCAATAGCCTCTGTGGATGCCGACATGCTTGCCGGTACCTGGCGTGAAATTGAATATCGACTTGATATTCTCCGTGCGACGAAGGGGGCCTACGTGGAAGGTCATTGACAAGGGTCATGAAACCTTTTGAGTCTATCTAACCATTTATGTTATTAATTTTAATCATCTTTATTATTTTATGAGTTATTAAACATCAAAATGGGTCCGGGACTTTATAAACACCCTGTATATATAATATAGCAGTGTTTCTCAACTGGATTTACTCCAAGGACCGATAAAATATTTCGGTACATTCTCGCGGACCGGTAAGTTTAATAATTCGACCCATTAGCACAATTTTTGGACAAATCGCTGGATATTTCGCGGACCGGCAAATATTTCTTGCGGACCGTCGGTTGAGAAACACTGTAATATAGTACCCCCGCTTTATTACCAACTGTTGATGTGCTTGATATTTATACAGATGGTTCTGGGTTTGGAGGGAGCGTAGGAGCTGCCTTTGTTGTTTTTTACTATGAAACTGAGGTGGATTGTAGAATGTTTAAGCTGAATATATATAATTCAGTTTTCCATGCAGAAATTGAAGCGTTCAAGCAAGCCTTATTATGGATTAAAAATACCTTGTTTATACCCACGTCTGTAAATATTTACACTGACTGCCTGTCATTTCTCCATGCGCTCTCCCGCTCAGACAATTTCAATCCATTAATTGTCGAAATTAAGAGTCATTTAGAAACTTTGAGTTCATATTTAAATTGGCTACATTGGGTTAAAGCCCATATAGGCGTTTATTGGTATATAGGCGTTTATAGGGCCGACAGTCTGGCTAAGCAGGTGGTCTCAAATGTCAGTGCAATGGATATTGAAGTAACAGGTTCGAAGAACGAAAAAAATTTACATTAACAAAGGGAAAATACAGTGGTTCTCTTCATCTAAAAACAAAGGATTTATGGAACTAATTAAAATCACAAATAAAATGAAATGTATGAACAATATTGATGTTAATCATGGTTTTAATTGGACATGGTAGGTTTCGTTCTCTTTCAACCGATTTAATCTGCACGAAAATAAACTATGCAATAAATGTCAGGTTGATGGTGATGCTAGCCATTTCGTGGTTGATTGTAGTTTAAAAAAAAAGCCCCTATTTGACAGATTTTTTAACATTACTGATTTTAATGTAAGTGTCTATTAATTTGAAAGTTTTCATATCATATTCTATTGCTCTAATGAAGTTTATCAATGAAAATAGGGCGCTGGTAGAATCTTCTGTTAAAATTGAATTTTGTATTTATATGGGTTTTAGATATCTGTGGTGTTCTATGTTGTAAATTTGTGTTTATGGATTTTTGTTTGTTTGTTTGTTGGTCTGTAATTTTGTGTTAGATGTGCTTACTTATTTTTGATTTAGTATTTTTGTTTGTTGTTTGGGAGTGGCTGGGTTACTGGCTGCCCTCGTTTTTGGAGATACGGGGCCCCTTCTTTTGAGCTATGGGGACACTCGTGTCCAGGTGGGCTGAAGGGAGCCTCCAATTCTTACAATTCTTACAACTTGTACGAGGTGTCTTCAAGCTGAGAAGTGAATTATCACTACGTTAGAACCCCTGAGACAGGGGAAAAGGTGAAAAGGACGTTTTTATTGGACTCAAATAAAAAGTAATAGAAGGCTCTATTTGTGCTTACAGAGGGCAGCATTTATGAATCAAAGGTATTGAATTTGACTTGACTAAGTTACAGTCAGTTAGCCTAACGGCTACACAATTAAAGTGCAAGTTGGCTCTGACTTGTCGGCGTGATAAGCCTAATGGCGGAAATAATACAACGCCGCAGAATACTACTCTCCAACAGAATCAAAATTAGTAACTGGCCTTCAGCAGGCAGAATACGCTCTGATTCTACCCTCTAAAACCCATGGAGCTAGGAAAGGGAGGAGGGGCCAACCCGCGCTAAAAGTGAAGCACTGCTTTGAAGCTTGGGTCTCCAGCTTGGGTGTTTACATTCAGAAGCTCGCTTCACAGCGCTCTATACAGTATTTCGACACACGACAGTTACCGTACAAATCGAGAAACGGGACACTTTCGGCATGAAAAGAAACATTCATAGCGTGATGGATAATAGCAATTTGTATACTCTAGTGACGTTATATGCGCCCTAATATCACCAATCTGTGGTTATTATGTCGTAACTAACAACAGCGATTTTGATTATGAATTGTGTTTTATAACATTCTAAGCTGTTGCATTACAAAAATATAGATTTTCAGAAAAATGGTATGCTTAAAGAATGAAAAATACCTTACGGTACATTTAAAATTGTATACGTCTTTCGATACCCTTGATAGAGTATTCGCTACTTTTATTTTATTTTCCAAACGTCAAAATGTTTTAAATAAAACAATTTTTTTCACATCCATATATTATTGTAACATGTACCTTTTAAAATTTTTCAGAGAGGCTTTACTGCTGCTCATTTTAAACCCATCGTTTTAATTTTATATATATCTGAAAAATAATCACTTTGGGCTTACACGTTTTATAAATATAAAATTATGTATGTTAAAATATTGTAATTAGGCACATAGGTCAGATTAAGTTTTTATTAAATAGAGTAACGCATGCAAGGGCTATCTGCCTAAAGAGAGAGATGCACATCGTGGGAGGAATTTTGAACAAAAACTGACCTTTGAGTGGGTATTAAAAATAATACTTATAATTTTCATTCAAATTATATTCATATATATTATATATATATATATATATATATATATTTTTGTAAAACTTTTGGGTGTATGCTAAATTAGTGTATATTACTTACACGAAAATATAGTGAATGCACAGAAAATTAAAGATTTGCACATGCCGGAAATGAAAAAGGGAAATATGTATGGGTATTTATGCATGTGCTTGCAAAAAGCATGTATCTGCCTTTGACAAAATACTTAAATATTCATTAAAATTATTTATAAATGTATTTGAAATGAAGAATTTATTCACTTATAAACAACTGTGAAAGTACTGTGAAGAAATCTAATGATTAAAATGTATCTAATGTTATAATGATTATAAACATTATCTAAATATATAATAACCTTAATATTGAATTGTAAACATAATTGAAATCCGGTTGACAAATACGTTATAAAACTATTTAAGCAAGAATTGTTCGTATTGGAAAGCAATCTGTTAAAAGGTATTGTAAAGCAAATGCTGTGAGATGCGCACTTAAGAACGTAATAAAGAGTTTTGGAATATGTATTGTTGAAATGAAGGGTAAAAAAAAATCTGATAAGTATAATTAAAAGAATTATTCCCCTTACATTTTATAATAACTCAATTACAAGTTTTAAATAATACTTAAAAAAAAAACTTATTTTATTCCCTTTCAGAAATGTTCAGAGAAAGTCAAGTACTATTTAATACCTATTTAATTATTAGGAATTAGCGAAATACTTATTTAAAGTATTTCGCTAATTCCTAATAATTCTCTAATTTAAAATGAACCGAATAGAGCATTAATTATAAATTGACTTACATTTTTCGATTTAAAAGATGCCTCAGAAGCCAAAAAATCATGTCATATTTAAGAAAGTATTTAGGAAGAAGCTCTATAAATAGAAAAGAAATAATGCATAATTTTAATATTAATAGTACATAAAACTTTAATCTTAATTTTTGTACCTTAACCGAATAAAATCGAATTACCTTAATTTTTTTTCTAATGTAATTAACGAAAACTTGTGAAAATATTTCATTCAAATTAAACCATTCTGAGAAAACTGTCCTGTGAAAAAGTATAGCATTTAATTCCGTTCAGAATGAAATGTTGTTTAAAAATATGTTGTTTCACATATGCTTAGGACTCTAAAGTGTTGTATAAAAAGAAAATATATACATTTATATGTATATTTACGACGTAATTACAAAATATTTACATCCGAACGCGTCAAATCCCATAGAACTCAATGGTAAATGACCCAATGTTTTGGGTCATTTACCATTGAGTACCACCACGTAGGGATCGCCTGTGCTTCAGAGCAGGGTACGGGAGAAACTTGTTTAGGGCGACTCCATTTTACTTCCTATCTCCATGCTAAAACCTTCCTTTAAATACTATCTCCTTTCTACTCCATTTAATTATAACGCGAGAAATTTACATTCTGACAGGAAAAGGGGAAATAAGAAGGACAGGAAAGTAAATTACCTATCAGCTTTAAGCTTTTCAAATAAAATTATAACTAACAATAAGTTTATTAAATAATCCTAAAATAATAAATAAAAATTAATACTAAACTAAAACTACATACACTATTTTTATATTCATTTTTAAATCTTTTGTAAAAGTACTTTTATAATTAGGTTTTTGACAATATTTTACAGCTTACTGTTCTATCTGTGTTTTTTCATGTTCTTCAACAACTGTTTTTCAATTTTATTCTCAATTTTTTAAGACTGCTGATAACTTTTTTGTTCAGCAACTTTCAGTTCAAAAATTTTTCTCAAATTTCGATGCTTTTCTAGATTTGATAGCATGTCATCCTTTTTTATGTATCACTTTTGCTGTCAATTTCTGCAGTTCTTTTAACCTTTTCATCGTCAGTTTTTATTCACGTTGTCTCAATATTGTTATGAATATTACGCATAGTATTCTAAAAATGAACCATCATAACTTAATTCTCTCAGTGAAATCTCATAGCTGTAGTTTCCAATTCCTCTGAGACTTCTTCTACATATAAAACCACGTTTTCACAAACTGCTTTTAACTGATTTTAATAGATGTTTAACTTTGCATTCACTATAATTTCAGCAGATATATCGACTTACTTATCTCTTAAGAAATGCTTGTATTTTCACAAAACTCAGTTATGTTCATCATATACTTGAGCATCTTTTCTATAATGACATATATGTTTATTTTATAATACCCTAAAATTAAAAGTTGAATGTTAGAATTTGTAATTTTTTAACTTGGCATTTCGACGTGTTATAAGTTAACAACTTGTAAGTTAAGCACACAACAAATTTTAAAAAATCTGATTTGGACACCTCGTGACTGTCTTGTATAAAGTTATACGCATTTTTTGATGCATTTCGTTTAAACGTATTTCCTCGAATTTCATTAGAGATATATTTCTGATTCAATTCGGTTATCACTTCGCGGCAAAACAAAAATACATAAAAATTAAAAACAACTTCATTAGTTTATGTAAAACGCCAAATTCAGTTTAAAAACAAATTTTTTTATAATTAAAATTAGTTTCTACGCAAAAACAAGCAATTCGACCAGCCAAGATGACAGATTTTTCATTACACAAAACAGAACGTTTTCTTTTGAGCGCACTCGGCAAAAAGACACTGAAGGTGCAGAAACTGACTTAAATCGTTATTCTGCTAAATTTCAAAAGTAAACAAATGGTGATTCTTTAGGCTTAACTTGCCACTTCTAAATTGTTGATAATTCTACAACTATCACATGCAAATTAACAAAAGGCATAAAATCCTTAACCGGAACATAAAAACTACATAATTCAATCACTTTTAAAGCAAAAAATGTACAGATCAGTAGTAAAAGTAATAGTTAACTGTGCCAAGAAAATCATTTAATGGTTTTAGACGGCAACTTAAATTATAAAACGTTTTCATATTTTCATCCATATGCATGCTGTTGATTGAATATATAAAATGATACAACTATTTCTCTTTTTAGTCCAAAGGGGCTTTGTCCCTGAAGGACTATTGTTTTCGTTTTGCGATTTTGCGGTGAATCACTATAAATATCCGTTTCACTTTTTAAACTGTTGCCACCAAATGTTAGAGTCCTGCATTCTGTTTGAAGAAATTAAATAATGAAAAATCTGCATAAATGTATGTATATTTCTCGCATTCTGATAAAACAACTGTACAACGGTCATCGAATTTTGAATAACGTTATCCTCCTACGAATATGGGCATGTATGGGAGATCAAATTTGAAATTTGGAATTTGTTTTATGATCGATTTCATACTTTGTAAAACTTTAACGAATTTTCTAGTAACAAACTCAACGATTTAAAAGCGAGCAATGGCAACACTCTATGGGCGGAAAGAAACTTTTTATCTCCAGCGCGCGGAACTGTGTATCGGAAATCCTAAAGATAGGCTCATTTTAAAATTATTTTGCGACATTGCTATTGAACTGAATTTATGGTATAAGTGTAAAGAACGTGATATTTAATAAATAGAGGTAACACACAAAACGTTAAAAAAACGCCCCTTTGGACGTAATTTAAAATCTGAAATCTTTCAGACTTTTTTTCTTTTCAAAACGGATTGTAAAATGGATTCAGAAGGGATTTCTTTCGTGTCGTTTGTCGTATGTATGTATACATGTATCTCGAAAAACTCAAAAACGTCGAAAGTTTGCATATGGGATCGCTATAACATGATAATATGTATTTGTGCACCTTCCTTTTTTGTTCCCAACACTATTACCCGGTTCGGTGAACTCTGTTTTTTTTTTTTTATTTTTATATGGTGGTAAATTGGGCCTATTTTTCTTTAAAAGTGATTGATGCCTTACGCTAATCTGCATGCAATAGATGTAGAATTAGCAACAATTTAAAAGTGTAAGTGGAGCTAGGCTTAACGTGGCAGCTATGTGTATACATTTGAAACTCTTACTAGTACACTGAAGTAAGTCATTTGGTGTACCAATTTAAGTGTCTTTTTGTTTAGTGAGGCCAAAAGTTAACATTTTACACACCGAAAATTTTGTCTTTCTGCTCGCTGGCCGAATTTCTTGTTTTGGCGTACAAACTCTAAATTTAATTGCAAAAATTGTTTTCTTTAGACTATTTTTGGCTGTATTTTTGTGTCTGAGGTTTTTCTATATTTTGCAGTTTTTAATGACGATGTTTTAAGGTTTTTACCCATTTTTGCTTTGCCGCGGAGTGAGAGCTGAATTGACATAATGAGAAATATATCTCCAGTGAAACTCGAGGAAATAAGTTTAAATGAAGAGCAGAAAAAAATGCGTATGGTTTAAAGGCCGCGCAAGGAAAGTTATATGACGTCCAGACAAGATTTTATTTTATTATTGTTAAATTTTATTGATGCAATTATAAACTTCACTCACTCTCTTTCATCAAGAATTATTCTATTTCATTATGCTTAAATATAAAACATTTTAACTTTCGTGGCAAAGAAAGATAAACGTCTTTTAAGTGCACGTCGAATACTATTATATTGAAAGGGATTCAAACTGGCTGAACTGTGATTAGAAGTTAGCTCTGTATTATCACAAAATGATTAAAGCGGCCTAGCATTATAGCTGAAGGCAGTTAACAATAAAAAGTAGCAGCAAATTTTAAAACTATTTCATGGCACTGTAGATCATTAATTTCAGTTTGTACAAATCGAGTGTGAGCGAAGAGGGAAAGCCGGTGTTCACAATAAGCTCTGTAAAATTGTTTTAACCTTGGTATCATCGTAATTGATTACGATTCTTAATTGAGCCAAATGTTGGCTAAACCTTCAAGACAATTGCTGCAGCAGAAGCACCGAAGGCGCCAGCAAAAGTGCAATTAGTCTGTGGGTGCTATCATTCTGTCCAAATTTGCGGAAAAAAGCATCATGATGAGTGTTTCGTTGCACACGCTTTCTTTGTGTCCCCAATTACCTATCCCAACCCTCCACACACGCATAACATTTTTTTTTTTTTTTGCTCGACATACATAAGGACTATATTCTCCCTACTTTGGGAATGAGGCTGATGATGAAAATTAACGATGGCTAATAGCGCAATGTAGTCATGATGCAGTTTTTTTGGCCTTTGCTACTGGGTTGCCGGTCCAGTTGCTTTGTTGAGGTGGAAGCCACTTAGTGAGGCAGGGTGGTCTCCAGAGATATTCCTCGATGACGCAAAAATATTCTTGGTATTCCTGGTCGATTGCTTAAGGAGGCTCATACACCTTAAACCCCTCATGATCTTCGAATATGTGACTGTTGCAAGAATTAGAATATTTTATTAATTTTAAAAGCAATTATTTCCAACTTTTTACAGCTGACTACATAATATAGCTGCTTTCTGAAATAGTAAACAGAAAGTTTGTGTTGCCAAAAATATTTTTGTAATTTAATCCGCTTTGTGACAAAAGGTTTCCTCGTGTTTCAAACTTGCGCGCATATTTTAAAAATAGCTAATGGTACTTGAAATTGGATGGAATTCTTTATACGGGCACTATCTTCTAACTGAACCAAAAATCTGATGAATATTTTAATATTAAAAAATTTTATGCACGAAAACAATACAAATTTTTTTAATAAAGTACATTTTATAATCTCAATTCCAAATAAATTAAAAGTTTAACATGAAATTCTTAGAAATTTTGGTTCACAGTAGTTTCTGAATGATATAAAAGCTACATATTAAATATGTAATTAATTGTGTAACAGAATGTTTTAAACTGTGCGCGCAAGGTGGAAACATGACGAAACATTTTTTTTTTTGCTTATGGAGTTCTTTTACGGTAGGATTTGAAGTTCTGTGTAAGGGCACAGACTTCTTTAAAACCATTTTTAAAGTGTTACAGATTTGTACGTTTTTCTTCCTTGTACGAAGTAAAAAGGAAGTATTGCAATCACGAAAAGCTTCAGGCTGCATATTTCAACGAAAATATCCACTTTGACCGCTTTCGAATGCAATTTAACCATGTTTTTGCGTGATATCTGTACGTAAAAGCAGAATAAAAGACCCGTTTCCTCCAAAAAAAATTGTAAAACTGCTTTAAAATGAATTCTGAAGAGAATTTTTCGTGGCGTCTGTACGAACGTACGTACGTACGTATCTCGCATAACTCAAAAACGAGTAGCCTCAGACGGTTGAAATTTTGTATATAAGACTAATATAACATGTAGATGTGCACCTTGTATTTTGGTTTCAATCGGCCGCGTCAAACGTATATAAATTTATTTATATATATATCCACTCTGTTACCCGGCTCAGTGATCTCAGTTTCTTTACTCTAATGTGTTTGTAAATTGTACATTTTTTGCTTTAAAAATGATTGAATTATGTTGTTCTTATCTTACGGTTAAGGTTTTTATGCCTTTAGTGAATCTGTCTGCAATATTTTTAGAATTATCAACAATTTTAAAGTTGTTTAAGTGCCGCTAAGCCTAATAATTTTTCTGATGGCCGCCATTGCTTGTTTACATTTGAAACAGCAGAGTAATGGATTTGTTGCCAAGTTAGAGAAACGTGGCTTCGCAACAACAAAGATAACGCCTTCATTTATTATAAATCATGCTTAATCCTTTCAGGAATTTTTTCGATGAAATAAGCGTTTAAGATTTACTTCGTAATTTTTAATACAGATATTTTGAGTTTTTAGTATTTTTCCCTTGTCGCGAAGTAAAAACTGAATTACTTGAATGAGAATTACTCAATCGTCTGTGAAAAAAACTGTTTCTATTTTGTTTTGTTTGCTTAATTTCTTTTATACATAGTTCTAGCTTTATTATAGTATTTGAATAGAACATGTGGCAACGATTAGATAATTCTTTAAATGATATAAATTTTGTGCATTCTGAGTTATAATATGAACGAAATATAATACTGTTAAGTAAACCTAGCGCCAGAGTGTCGCTATGGTAAACAAAGTGAATTTTAAAGAATGCATTTATTCTATTGTGGTTTATGCGATGTCGGCGAAGTAGGTTTAATTCAATCCAATAAGTTTAAATGAAATGCAGAAAAAAAATATGCGTATAATTTAATATTCCGTACAAGGAAGTCATGTGGTGTACACATCAGATTTTTTTTTTTTTTTTTTTTTTTTTTTACTGGTTATGGAGTTCTTTTACGGTTAACTGTAGATGGCTATTTCTGTGGATAGGAGTCAACTGAAGCCTGGCTACATTTACAAAATGAGGTTGATATTTCAGTGAAAAAGAATCTACTGTAACTATCAATTGATAATCCTCGAGCGGTCTGTTAAAAAAATATTACTCTTTGTAAACGTTTTCTAAATGGCGGGCACTTGCCATTTTAGGCTTTGGCCCCTACTTAGCCAGAACCTGTGGTCATTTTCTTATAGAAGCACCTAATAGGCTGCCACCGTTACCTTCTATGGACAATTTACATCCATGCCTTCTCCTTGATTCGAACCCCGGTCCTTTGGTTCGGTAGTCAGAGTCACCAATCACTTTCCCGTTTGGGCAGCTACTCGTCATCATTTTATAAAGTCGTCTACTAGTATAACTTTTATTCGATAACAAATTGGTTAATTAAATTTTTTTTCCGTTGGAATAGTATAAAGCAGAAAAGGAATTTCATAAAAATGCTATTCAACATTTATAAATACCAATGTAAATCGTAAATAATGCAATATGTTAAGACACAAATAATTTTCTTGTTTTTCAGAAAAGGGAAAAGTTTTTTTTTTTTTTTTTTTTTTTTTTTTTTTTTTTTAAGTGCAAAGGGGCTTTCCTTTCTCCCTGAAGGACATTTCATTTTGCGATTTTGCGTCGATTCACTACTAACGGTGAATCACTTTTCAAACTGTTTGCCACAAAGTATTATCTATTATCGCCCTGTGTTATATTTAAAGAATTTAAATAATGAAAAATCTGCATAAATGTATGTAAGTTTCTCGCACTGTGAAAAACAACTGTACCTAGCGTCATCAGATTCTGAATAACGTAATCCTCCACCCGATCATGGCCACCTGAAAGCTCGAATTTGGATATTGTTATATTATCAATTTCATATTTTATAAGATTTTAAAACGGATTTTTGATTAAGAAATTCAATGATTTCAAAGCGAGCCATAGCAACACTGAACGGGGAAAAAAAAAAAAAAATTCCAGAACGCGAGACTGTATCGAAAAGTCTAAAGATATGCTCATTTTAAAATTAATTTGCGAAATTGGTCTTGAGCTGAATTTTATGGTTTTAAATGCGAAGAACATGATATTTGATAAATAAATATAACACACAAAACATTAAATAAAAGCCCCTTCGGGCGTATTGTAAAATCTGAAAGCTTTCAGTTTTTTTTGGGGGGGGAGGGAGTCTTAGTTAAAAAAAAAATTCTTATAACAAACCAAAATAAAGCGTAAATAAGAAAACAAATAAAAAGCTACTTTTATTTTAAAATAAACAACTCTGCGAAATTAATTATAAATATTAATTCGCAGTTTGCAGTAGTAAATGGCAGTTCCTTGCAATGAAGCATTTCTAATATTTTCCCTCTAAGAAAGATAATTCTAACTTTGACCGCCTCATTTACAGAAGTCTGAAAAATCTGTTAATATAATCCATTCATTTGACCCGCTTCTGTTGCATTGTATAAAATATTCATATTCGAATATAAATATTTCGAAGCGGCCAATCATTTCGAGAACTGACAACAACTTTGGGCTTGGGTCGAAACATTCATATATGATGGCTGAATTTATTTATTTGATTTTTTCTCATATTTGTATCATTTAAAAAAATTATCTATTGGAACTAATGCCTGGTTTGTAACCACGATCTTGCCAGTACCTTGAGGAGCTCATTCTTGGAAAAAAGAGACATCTCGTTACCAATGAGATTGATGAGGGGTTTGCTATCCATTCATACCTCCCAACAACCCACAATAACCACGTTGGGAAGTGTGATTTACCAGCAACGGCCTAGGAATGCCCCAAAATCGGAGCGTGTCGCATTCCATACAAACCCGACAATTATGGAACAGCCCACGCGTTCGTGAAAGAGAGTAAATTACATGGGTTGATTTTTGCCCCCTTACTTTTCTATACCTTCCTCCCTTCTCCTCAGCTGACATACGCTGTTATTTGGAAGGCCTTATAATCATCAGTTTCTTTTCAGCCCTTAGGGCCAATTGGGACCACACGGAAAATTGGGATCTCGGTTTGTCAGCTCATCACTGGCGAATAATAAAAGCAAAAAAGGAAAAGAAACGAGTTTGTAATTATCGACGAGAGTGATAGTTCGCCACACATTGTCGGTTTTTATCCCTTAGCGCCATCTGGTGGTAAGATCGGTAGTTGATGGAAGTTGTTTGCTTTCGCTATTGTCAACGAAATTGCCTCCCCCCCCCGAAAAAAAGAATTTCATCAGAAACTTTGCTGTCTTATGATGGTAAAAAAAAAAAAAAAAAGAGCAAACAAGATTGAGTTTAAGAACTTATAAACACGTTATTATACTGAAAATGCTTCAGATCTCATTTCATAAATCCTCAATTCCGACTTCGAAAAACTTAATAATATATATATATATATTTTTTAATTCCCAATTTAGAAAGTTTTTTTTTAATATATATTCCCAGTTATAGAAAGTTTAGACTGATGCTGCATGCAGTTAAATAACCAGCAAGATCGTGATTCTCTCTCTGGTCATGTAGCAGAGGCAGTATATAAACAAATAAATAATTCTAATTTTGGTTCTAATTCTAATAATGTTTAACAATTAGCGAAATTTTTATTACTAGTTTAAGAAAACATCAGTTGACAGACTCGATATTCTCCAGGTAACAGGTTGGTAGGTTGGTTGGTTGGTGTCGTGTCCTTTTGAGAAGTCAAATGGATCCATATATGTTCACAGTCTTTTCTCTATACAGCCTCTCCCTTTAAGAGGGCTCATACACCTTAAACCCCTTATGATCTTCGAATATTTAACTGTTGCAAGAATTGGCATATTTTATTTTATTTTAAAAGCAATTACTTCCAACTTTTTACAGCTGAATACATAATAGAGCTGCTTTGTGAACTACTAGCCAGAAAGTTCGTGTTGCCACAAATACTTTTGTAATTTAATCCGCTTTGTGACAAAAGGTTTCGTCATGTTTTCACCTTGCGCGCATGACATTTTTAAAATGGCTAATGGTACATACTTGAAATTGGATGAAATTCTTTATATGGGCACTATTTTCTACCTGAACCTAAAATCTGATGAATATTTTAATATTAAAAAAATTTATGCGCGAAAACATTACAGATTCTTTTTAATAAAGTACATTTTATAAACTCAACTCCAAATAAAATAAAAATTTAACATGAAATTCTTAGAATTTTTGGTTCAGAGCAGTTTCCAAATGTTATAAAATCTATATATTAAATATGGAATTAAATTATACGACAGAATGTTTTAAATTGTGCGCGCAAGGTGAAAATTTGACGAAAAATTTTGTCACAAAGCGGATTAAATTATAGAAATATTTATGGCAACATAAACTTTCTGATTACTATTTCAGAAAGCAGCTATATTATGTAGTCAGTTGTAATAAGTTGAAAGTAATTGCTTTTAAAATAAAGAAGTTAACCCTATTCTTGCAACAGTCACATATTCGAAGATCTTACAGGTTTTAAGGTGTACGAGTCCCCTTAAAGGAAATTCCCCCAAGCTTTGCAGAGCTTCAAATATTGCTGGGCAGTTTCTAAAAGTTCTATATGATCTGGTGTATCGTCTTCATTAATTTTGATTCCCCTAAAATGACAAGTTCCTCGATCTAGTAATGGTCTTTGTAATTTCTCTGTTTGCATCAATCTCACATATGTGGTCTTTCATTAGAAATTTTTCTTTGAGTCTATATCTGGCAATGGTATTAGCATCTTCAGGTGGGACGTGGATTGATAATTTGGTAATATGTTCATCAAGACTGTAGAGGTTATCAAGCACATTAAACATCAATTCTGTTCCTGAGGGTTTGGTTGATTATAACAAAGCACACTGGGTGTTGTATCTCTCAATAGAATTCTAAAAGGTTATAAGGTATTTCTCGCAATTTCCTAGCGTCCTTCGGGACCCACCCAGGATCGCACCCAGGATTTGGCGACTAGGCCCCCTAAAACCCTAGTCGCCCTTTAAAAAGGGGAGTATATAAGGTATTTCTCCCACTTTCCTAGCGTCCTTCGTGGTGTAATGGTTCTGCACGCTGGGCCGGTATTCCAGAGGTCCGTGGTTCGATTCCCGGCGAAAGCGATTGCTAATTTTTCATCTTTCTGGCTTCCAAAATATCCTAATGACTCTACAAGTGGCGCCCGAACTAAAAGGGCTGTGGATGATGATTCTCCGCACCCAGGATTTGGCGACTAGGCCCCCTAAAACCCTAGTCGCCCTTTAAAAAAGGGTATAAGGTATTTCTCCCGCTTTCCTAGCGTATATAAGGTATTTCTCCCGCTTTCCTAGCGTCCTTCGTGGTGTAGTGGTTCTGCACGCTGGGCCGGTATTCCAGAGGTCCGTAGTTCGATTCCCGGCGAAGGCGACTGCTAATTTTTCATCTCTGTGGCTTCAAAAAAAAAAAAAAAAAAAAAAAAACTTAATGACTCTACAAGGTAAAAAGAAATCCCTTACTTTTTCCTTCACCCGGGAGCCCAGCTTGTTCCATTCCAAATTCTTATTCGATGAAATATCTAAATTCTTAGCTTTTGCACAGAGACTGACACTTCTGTATGATATAATTCTGTATATATTTAGATACATTTATACATTTTATATACAATTATTAGGTTACATAGTAATTATGCTCTCTCCATCTAACAGTCATTCGAGTTTGGGTTCAGAGTTCTAACTACGTTCTTCCGTAGGATTATTCTCGAGTTTAGATCTAATGGTGCTGGTAGTTCGGAGTTTAGATGTGGTGGCGCTGATAGTCCGGAGCTTAGATGTAACACTAGGGCTATCTTCCTAAAGGGGAATAGATGATTTCTTGGAGGACTTTTTAAGGCAAACTGGCTCATATACACGTTACACTTAGGGAAAACATCGAAAACTCCCATGTAGCCTGCCCGCTCTCCTGGAATCGAACCCAGGTCGAAACTACCAGTGTTCAGCGATTTTACCGCTCGGCTGTTCGTGGTCTTTGTTCCCGAGGGATGTCTGAAAAAATAAACAAGGAATGCTATCCGGAAAATTTGTGAGTTTTTAATGATGAGTACAATGCTTCACGTTCTTCGCATTTATGATGAAGAGAGATAACGTGAAATATGAGCAATAGTATTTAAATATAATATAACTTAGGCAATAAAATGTAGAATTATGGTACTTACGTTTGATGCAGCGCTGTTGAGTGTGCTAAGACCCAACAAGCTTTCTAAATTATTGTAATCTTTCGTGGAAATCTTCGTGTTAAAGACGATGACGCTTACTGATTTGCACAATGAAGTCTACCATAGCCAAGTCTTCATTGAACACCATAATTTTAATTATAATTTTAATCAAATTATGAATTAAGTATAAAGAAGATGAGCAGCAAACAATGAAGGGAAAATACTTAATTCTTTTCAAAAACAGATAAGGGTTTAAACTACGGAAACCAAATCTTATGCGAATAATAAATTAATAAGTAAACAAATAAGTAAAAATTACGGGTACAAAAGTTATAAATTTTGTTTAATCTAAGTGCTAATGTGTAAAAAAATTCGAAATTGTAAGTAAAAAAGAATAAAAGAGAACATAAAATAAGAATAGATCAAATAACAATAAAGGACACTCATTCCAAATAACAATAAAAGAACGCACGCAGCTTCAAAAGAAACCGAAAATTATACTGAATTGCTTTGGCAAACCTTAACATTGATTTCTTATACCTCACCAGTGGTATGTGTATAACAAACTGTTTTAAATATGTCTTTTTTAAGTTGCATTAAAGAAATAAAAATTATTCAAACTGACTGGCAATGAATATTATCACATTTAGGACACGTATTATTCCTGAAATAACTTAACTTTTAACAATGATAAGAAAAATACTGCTGTAATTTTGAAGAAAAGTAAATCCTTTTATGCTCCGGGGGTTGATAATAACTTTCCGTTCGTGACTGCCTCTTGAACAAGTAATATAAAAAAAATTTTAAAGTCAACTCCTACTTAGGTCAAAAAAAAAAAAAAAAAAAAAAAAAAAAAAAAAAAAAAAAAATTAATTAAAAATACAAAATTTTTTAATTAAAAATTTTAAAATTAATATTGAAAGAATATTGATATCAAGTGTCATCTACTAGAAGTTTAAAAAATGTATTTGAACTTGAGTGGATGAATAAAAAGTATTTTATTAACGATTGAAAATTTGAATAAGATTATAGAGAGAGTGTGAGCTAATAGTAGGAATTTAAAAAAGAAGTCAGCTTTCGGCCTTTTTTATACATGTAAGGTAAAAAATATGAATGCAAATTTCTAATTTTAATTGGCTATAGCCTCTTTTTATTTAATTTCAGGACTTCCTCTCTCTGTCTTAAAAATAGCGATATAAGTCAAAACTGCGTCATTCAAATTAATCATGCGATCCTACTTAACGCTTAATGTAGATATCTCTTTCCCAATCAAATAACTGTAAACCAAAACTTTTTAAGGGAAGTTGGAACCCCAAAATCTTCAAAAAATTGTGATTTCGGTTATTTGCATTTTCAAATTCTCTACACTTTTATCTTTCTAAAAATACCATTCAGTCTCTATGAAAATTAGAACTGTAAAAAATCTAGTTTTAATTTGTCATCGACTGCTTTGATCAATGAGGATTTTTACATAAAAACGCGTTTTTCTCCAAACGTGATTTTTTTATACTCGATGTACCTTTTCTCAGGAACTACTGCTCACAGGTATCTAAACTTTTTATGGCTTATTTATTAGGTTCCCTAATATTTACTGAAATGAGCTTTTTGTAATAAACTTAGAAAAAAATTTTTTTTTAATTTTTTTTGTTTGAGAAAGGTGCTAAATTTTACTATGCTTAACAAAATATTCTGTAATTTAAAAATTCAAAATGCTTCAAAAGCTCATTTCAGTATAATCAGATAGGTATACTTTAATTACAGAAAAAAATTCAAGCTTGTATCTACAGCAGATTTTGAGAAAACAAAATATTCTGTAATTTACTCTAAAATTTAAAATGCTTCAAAAGCTCATTTCAGTATAATCAGATAGGTATACTTTAATTACAGAAAAAAATTCAAGCTTGTATCTACAGCAAATTTTGAGAAAACAAAATATTCTGTAATTTACTCTAAAATTCAAAATGCTTCAAAAGCTCATTTCAGTATAATCAGATAGGTATACTTTAATTCCAGAAAAAATTTCAAGCTTGTATCTACAGCAGATTTTGAGAAAATGTACATCGAAAATGGCCAATTTAACATTGTCGGTATAGAGGTTTTTGATACCCCTTAACCCGGAAGTGAAACTTTTTGACTTCCTTTTTGACTTCCTTCTTCCTTTGAATTGCTACGTCCTTTTTCACTTAGGCTCTCCTCCTGGCAAGACGCTCCTCATCCTCGCTGCTGCTTACTTGCCTAAGATGACATCGTACTTTAAAACCCGTGTACATGGAAATTACTGCATTCAACTATGCAGTAATTTCTTTAATTCCCATAATATTCGCATATGCATGTATTCCCATAATAAGAGGTTGTTGGCTACCTTGCTGAATTTGGCCGGAGGGGGGGGGTTTAAATTTATGAAATTATAACTTCTCAGGGGAGAGGAAATGACTTCATTTAAAAGCTTTGAATTGAAATAACTTCATGTAAAAGCCCAACGAGAAAAAAAGCTTCGAGAAGCCCAACGAGGAACGACGATTAAAACGATTTAAAGCCCAACGAGAAAATTCAAAGCTTTGAATTGAAATAACTTCATTTCAAAGCTTTGAATTTTCTAAAAACGTTTCTCCTCTAATCGAGAATCCCAAAATATGAAAAGCAACAATTTAGGAAAATTTTTAATTCCCTTGAAAGTGTTCTGGCGCATTTAGAGAAAATTGTACGACTATTCATACTCTTAATGCAATTCGGCATTCGTGAAAAAAATTTGAAATATTGTTGGAATTGAATATACTTTTTTTTTAATACAGAGGTACAGGTAGAAGTGTTTGCGACATCAGAAATTCACCATTGGCTGTACAGGTATAATCCTACTACACTAACAGTGCAGTTCTATGTCCAGTTTTGAGGAAGAACACCCTGGTGGTGGTCCGATGGTCTTTCACCCACTTTCCCTACCACTAAGCTCTTGAGAGAACTTTTGGCTCTCTGTTATTTTGAGTGTTGTCGCGGACACTATACGTTTCATAACATCCATGCCTTCTCGAGATTCAAACCTGCGCCCATCGCTACTACAAGCCGTTAACACTATACCGGATGGGCAGTTCTTTTTTTTTTTTTTTTTTTTCCCAGTAAATTAGAAACTACATAATGGTTTAGAAAACGCTTAATTCGTGAGAGCGAGATACACAGTCTCAATAATAGATTTAATAGTAACCCGTAAATAATAAATATGTCAGAGACACAGGAAATAATGCTTCTTTGGACTAACTGAAACAATGAGACGGCGCCAGCGGGCCGACCAGCAACTGAGCGGTCAAGTCGCTGAACACTGGTAGTTTGTTCTGAATTTCTAATACCGCGAACGGGCTTGCTGCTTGGGCGTTTTCGTGGTTTTCCGCATTGTAAATAGCGTACGAGCCAGTTGCATCCCCGAAGGCATCCCTCACCTTTGGTAGATATCCCTCAAGTGGTATACCGTAACCAAATAAACCAAACCAAGAGATGGCATAACGACTGATAGTCCGAAATGGGTGCGGGTTCCGATTCTCGCGTAAAGCTTAGCTGTCATCATGACGTCTTCCTTTCAACTTTTTCGTGGATATCGGTGAAATCTGTGTTGCACCCTGGATAACGTTCTGGAGACCAAGGGGTCCGGCCATTCATGCATATGCGTAACGCGTAAGTGTACGGCCATTGGAGACATTGTACCCCTCCAAGCGGCCAACAATTTAGTCCAAAAATCATAAAATTCTCAAAAAGGTTAAGTACGTGGTATTTTCTTGATTATAAATAGAAAATAACTTCTCCAGTTTCTAGCTTGGATCCTTTTCTTCTAATATAAATACTGCTTTAATTGTCTGGACACATTTTAGAATATTTATCTATGTTCTTAAAGATATCCTAACCAATATTTTTGAGTTTGTATACATGGCTTGGGGGATTTTAGATCGAACAATGGCATTATTACTTGGTTTGAAATCAGCGTAAAGAAAACAATAACGAAATAGTTTCAAATAACATGGCAACTGCCAGAACGGGGCAGTAACACGAATGAATGCAGATGACTGCCTTACTGGATGCAGCGACTCACACGCAAAAAAAAGGCTGTGTTTGACAACCGCCAATAAATCGAGTTATACCTGTATATGCAAAGTTCTGCCAGCATTTTTTTGCTGCTATTAGCCAAATATTAATCTCGGAATAGAGCTTCTTGCTTTTGGGTTCAAAATTCCATAAATGCAAAGCTTAAAATATACGCTTCCTTATCAAATAACTTTTACAACAGCAGAAAAAAAAATGACGTTGTAATGCTTTTTTGCGTAAGACACACCGACAGACCTTTACAGATGACCACCATCGTTTTCATCCTCATTGTGCAGTAGACGAAGCACCTAGTTTACCGATATTCGAAATGAAGAATCATTCATTCTCGGAAACTAGTTCAGAAACTTGAAAAGACTACAGTTTATGAGACTGGAGATGAGGTTGCGCTAAAAATAAATCGCCTTTTGTTGCGCTGGGGATTCGTTAGCTGAAGGAATGCTTACCAATTAAGAAATGAAAGATGCAGAGCCACACACGAAGCGAGACACAAAGCAGGTGGTTGCTAAACCGAGAAAACCAAAAACCTACTATGCATCGTACGCAATTTTTTTAAAGAAAAAAAAAAAAAAAAAAAGGTAAATAAATATAACCATATCATCCTTTGCCTCAACGTCGAAGAATGAGAAGGGGATTACAGGACAAAAAAAGCACAAAAGAAAAATGGGAAGCGTAATTTTTCTACGCTCGTGACGCGATATATAATTTCGGCGACAACCCCCCATTATCAAATCACCCTTCTGCGTAGATACATACTCGGCCAATCACAACGAACTATCAATCAGGTGGGCGTGCCATGTTTGGTACTGAGTACATATATATATGTATTTCACTGTCCCCTACCCACTCCATCTTCCCTCACTGAGAACGAATAAGCATTTTGTTATGAATAAAAGAACCGAAGCAAATTTTCAAAATTTTTAACCAAATATCTAGGAACCGTCATCGATTCGGGTGTTGAACTCTAATGGAAAATTATGCATTCACTGAGGAATTAAACAATACATGTTCTAACAATGATATTAAAATTTTTTCCGGAAAAAATTTTAATATCATTCTTCTCGAAGTCCTGGTAAAATTTCGCTTAATGAAAAAGCGGGGAAAAAATAAGAATTAATGACTAAAAAAATATTTAAAAAAAAGATTACCGAAGTTTTTTTTTAAAAAAACAACTTTTTATTTATTTATTAACTATTTCTTGCTTCCCTTACTTGTCTGTTAATTTACCATTACAATAGTTTTCCCGCTCCTGCGCAAGTGGCAAAATGGCGAAGGAGTGGCAATTATAGACAGGCCTCATAGCAGCCCTGACAGAGGACCTCGGATTTTATTGGACACAAGAATTATCTCTTGAGACAGCAAGAAAAGGCAATATTCTTTTCTCCTTTCGAAAATTAAAATTATGATGATCTTAATCGAGTTCTGTTTCCATCGATAAAGTAGACTAATTGCATGCCTGTATTCGTAATTATCTTACATGTAGCACAAATAAGGGCCAATTTATTTTAAGAAATTGTTCTCCCTTTATATACATTGCGAGTATTTTCCCATAATCATTTAAATTAACTGATACAATTATTGATATTTTATCGTCTAGCTTGCTAGGTCTATCGGGTGTGCTTCAGTAGGAGACGCGTAAAATCATCAGTGGGTTTTGAACTCCAGTCTTCCGACTGTATTGTCCTGCGGTAGAAGCCAAGATGTCTGTGGGTGTCTTCTCGAAGTCCTGGTTATTGACGTGGGCAATAGCCGTTATGATCTAATGTTCGGAATCCTGACATGGAAAGGATCTGTCGAAGATTACAATGGAAACAGAAATCTAGCTGAATGTCCCAGGTAGCATTTATAAAGTATCGTATGCAGTTGCTGCTGCCAACTACCTGCGAACATAACAGTTAATCGACCGTTATCCTATCAGGACTTCTGTTTCTCTTGATTTGCTTTGGAAATATGGTATGCCCTGAACAAGAACAGGGAGCTTACTCAAGCTATGTTCAAGATTTGTGTATACAGACGACACAAGCGACACGAAACCCTTTATTTTCAATACTTTACAGGTACTTCCGAACTTCGGAATACAGAGACCAACCACTTGTGGTCTGAACGTAAGAATATAAAACTACTAACTAAAAGCTAACTTTGAATTAGTATACAAATGCCTAGCACTAAGACTGGCCTTTATTTAAAAGGGTACGTATGTAGTACGCCGAGCTGCTGAAACTACAAACGTTTGCAAATATCAAGAGGGCTTAACCTCTGGCCTTAAAGGCAACCAGCAACCGAGTGAAAACTTTTAAAATATTTTAAAAAAACGCTGTGGCAAGCGACTTGCTTCCTAAAACTCCTTCTCTCTCCAACTCTTGGCAAAAAAGCCACAACTTAAATACTTGGGCGTTAGCAAAACAATTTGCATAAACAAGTTAAAGCATTTAATTCTGGCCGGAAGTAGAAAATAAGAAGTGACAGTATAGTTTTTAAATAAAATAAACGTTAGTAAAACTTAGGATTCTTACAATCCATCCTCCCATCTTCTTTATGATATGTTTATACCTCATTTGTCATACATTGACATGTCCTGTTCATCGGTTTTGCAAATAATAAATAAATAAAAGAATCATTTTTAAGTTCTATTACGAATATGTTGCCACCCAACCGAGATAGTGGCTAGTGAGTCTGACTGCCGTATCGAAGGGCCTAGGTTCGAATCTCGGAGAAGGCATAGATGATTGTAAATGTATAGTATATAGTATACTATCATGGTGGTACTTAAACTACGCGCAAGTTGAAGGTTCTCTCGAGAAGTTGCTGTTAGGGAAAGAGCGGGTGGAAGACCCTCGGACCCGTCCCCTCAGGACGCTCTCCTTCAAAACGGGGGGGGGTTGAGACTGAGCAAAGTCGTATTATTAACTTGTACGGTGTTAAGGCTCTTGCCAACAATAGGCGCAACCTTGCCTCCGTGCCACCACGAACTTCGTGAGCGTTTTTTGATATCAAACAAGCGAGATTAGTCACGACTACAAATATAGATCGAGAAACAAGAAATGCTAATATTTTTATAGAGAGCCAATAGAGACAAAGCAAAATTTGCACACAGTGAAATTGCATGCTTACATGTCTTAGCTGTAGAAGCCAATCTTCATTTCTGCCATTGTGGAATCAGTTTTAATGTATTTTGCTCGTTTTCTGAAGGTACAGCCAACTTACGCTGATCGACTAGACCTCATCAACCAAATCAAAAAGTTGACCTTCTCACGCAGCTTTTCAGGAAATCACTAGACTTGCCTTAGTTTACATTAAAAACAGTTCTTGGTATTTAAACAAGTTTAAACAAAACACGGAGTATATTTAAAGTATACCTGTCATCAATGAAAAGATAGAATTTTTTTGTAATTTTTATATCTCAAGCAGATTGACTGAAATTAGTTTTTTAAAAAGCTCTCAAAATAATTTCTGGTTTCAATGGTATGTTAGACATGTGAATATAAGATAATTTAAGGAATCTTTTCTACTTACACAAATAAAAGAAATGCAGATCGTGGACGCTGAATACAAGGATTTAAAAGAATTCCGATCACCTTAGCTATTGCGACAGGAAACATTTTCTTTGACCTTATGCCTACCAAATTCTTAAAGGCAGGTAAAGACAGCCTTTTGTTATTTCTGGAAGGACGTAAGTAATAATATTGTTGCGTTTTTCTTCGTCTGACACCAGTTGTTGCGTTCGTACGGGGTTCGTGTGGATTTGGAATGAATAACGACGATACTTGATGAAGTATCCAATAACACACTTTATTTAGCCAATACTGATCAGGACAACTCCAATATCACGTTTTACAGTCGTCGAAGATCTACTATAAACACGCTGACACGATCAGCGACACAGGTTATCAGGCCGTCACGGTGGAGACGGCTTCACGACAAAGCACTTGAGTACAGCTCGCGACTCTGCTTGGTGGTTCTTGGAAATTCACGTACTCTTGAGACTCTCCACGCTACAACTCGCGATGCACTCGAAGACACACAGAGCAAAGCTCCTGACTCTTCGGTTCGGTCGTTCCCGGAGCTCAACACGCTCTCTCGACGATGCACTAGCCGCGATACACTAAGAGACTCTTTCGGTGCACTCGACGACCCACTTAGCACTCGCTGCCCGGCTGTCAACTCGATCGACTCCGCACGGAGTAACTATCTCGCACTCTAGACGAAGCACTCGCCCTCTATGCGAGGCGCACGCACACTAACTGACTGCGGACCAGCAGGGTTTATATAGCTTTCGGCTTGTGTTCGAGAACATTCTGGGCTAAACCGGTAAGAATTCGTTCCAGAAGGTTCTCCATCCGTCCATGGCATACGCCAATTTTGTCACCAAATGTCGCCAAATGGACGATTTCTCGCCAAATGTGGCAACTCTGCCTTTCCTTGCCATTTTATGACAACCCTAAAACTGCTTTGCTGGGAAGCCAGCTTACCACACCTGTACATTTCGTAACAATATTTTTGAATTTGGGTACCCATTTGAGATGTCTTGAAGCTATCCCATTATGTGATAAATAATAGCTTTAAATTCATGATCAGGAATTTAAAAAAAAAATTCTTTTGTGAATTTTATCTGAGATTAACAGGTACGTTAGGATCTCAACGCAGTTCCTCCTCCCCCCAGAAAATTAATCAAGTAGCACCCTAATACACTCTGACGAAATTATAGCCACGTTTTAAAAGCTATTACAGCTTATCCTTCAATAGACTGCGGAAGTTGCATAACTTGAACAGCAAAAATGACAATAACTAAACAGTATGGAGAAGTCAGTACTCCTTCACACATGAAGATAATAAAGGATTAAAAGACTACTTAGGTTATGGCAAAGCATTCGAGGGCTGTCTGGCTATATTTCGTGAAGGACGTTTTAAGGGAAAATAGATCATATTTATGTTGCACATGTGAAAAAACAATGAAACTCCCAAATATCCAACCCGTTCGCTAGGGTTGGATATATATCCGTTTTCAGTGATTTTTACAGCTCGGATTTTACGGTTCGTTGGCGAAGCTGGTTGAAAAGCATTCTAGGGGATTGACATAAACCGAAGCAAAGGCGAAATGTCAGAATCCATGTCAGTTATAAGGTATTTCTCCCACCTTCCTAGCGTGCCTTCATGGTGTAGTAGTCGGCACACTGGGCCGGTGTTCTAGAGGTCTGTGGTTCGATTCCCGGTGAAGGTGTTGCTAATTTTTCATCTCTTCTGCTTCAAAATAACCTAATGTCTCGATGCAGTATTTAAATATGTCATCATTTTCATATATGTCAATTTTTATGTTGGCTCTGCGGAGGGAAAATAATTTGATATAATACAAATTAATAATAAATATTTTAAATTAATTTAAATTTAAATTTTAACAAACACGTATAAAAGTAATAGTAGGTAAGTTAGAATTAAAACTTACTATTTACTTGCTTTAAGTATTTTAAATTTTTTTTTATGTAGTATTTAAGTATTTTCTAAATATGAAATTATATTTTAAATATATTTGTTTTTTTTAGAAATTGTGAATTAGTTCTTTTTGTTTCTTATTGGTTTTTGGATTATGTCTAGTTCTTTTTTAGTTTCTTTTTATTGATATGCATATTCGTGTCGGGAGGTTTCTGTAGACAAGGGTTTCTAAAATACATTGGTTTCTAGATAATTTTTTATTTTTATAAAAAATTAATTTTTTAAAAAATTTAATTTAAAAAAAAAGTTTAATTTAACTTGACTTTACTTGTTTGTTTCTCAAAAGACTTCATTAGTTTTTTCCTTTTAGAACTTTAATTCTTAAATGTTAATTTCTAAGAGTACCACTTTTTATTGGTATTTCTTTTTACTTTTGGTTTTGACTTTTACCCTTGCCTTCATGAATGATGAAACACGAATTGAATGATTGGAGAGTTAGGTTTGGAGGCAACTTTACCTTGATAATTCTGTCTCCTGCCTACTCAACAGTCATTCACTTATGCATTTTTAAAAATTGTTTGGTTTAATTTTAATTTTAATTTGCTAAATTAGTGAAATTATTTTCATGGATTGGTTTTGCACTTGATTTGCTTATGCTTCTGAATTTAAATGATATTGTAGATTAGTTCGAGAATTAAATCTTTTATATGTTTACACATTTTTTTAAATTAAAAAAATTTTTTTTTAAATTATTTTGGCTTTTAATTTGCTTTTTTACTTTTATACGTGTTTGTTAAAATTTAAATTTAAATTTGTTTAAATTTCATTCCTTGCAGCAATGGCGCAAAGAATTTTTAACTAAATTTTTATTTAAATTAAATTTATTTAATTAAATTCAATTTATTCTTATGAAATATTTTAAATTAATAATATTCTGTTGTAGTGCTTCACTCATTAGCTCACTGAATAGCCAAAATTCAACACTGAATAATGTGTTTGCAGGCATTTCTTGGAACAAAAGTTCGGTATTTCAGAACTTCACCGACCAATATTGACTCCATTCTGACCAAGAAAATAAACATTAAAAGAGACTTCAGATGCCGCTTCAGAGACGAGAACTTTTATCAGTGACAATAGTATGTGATGAACGAGAAGCTGCATTTGAAAAAGAAATATATAACTGGAAAAGATCCAGACGCATTAGCGGGGTATCCTGAGGGACTGAGCTGAAAGCATTCCCATCAAAATTCTTTCCGGGAGAAAACGGTCGTTTGTGAAATCTTTGATGTGGAAATTCCGAGTAGGTTTAGTCACTTGCAAGAAGAGCAGTGGGCTCTTACCTTCTTTTTCTTGCAGCTCCGTTTTGGCCGGGGACAAGCAAATATTTTTTTCTTAGCATTTAAGTTGATGATCATTTTTGACGTCAGAGAACGTCTACAGCTTAGTTTTTTCCAATTTTATTTTTCTGCCACCGTCAAGATACGTAAAGCTATCAGAGTGTTTGTTATTCGTGCAACTTGCAAAATTATATAGATCCATAAGGCATAATATATTGCATTTCTCTTCCTTCCTACAAAGCATGAACCCTTTCTTTCTGTTCTCCATCTTCCCGCTCTGCCCACCAGCGGCCGAACGGTAAAGTCACTGACTGAACACTGGTAGTTCGGTCCGAGGTTCGAATCCCGCGAATGGGCTGGCTGCATGGGCGTTTTCGTGGTTTTCCCCATGTGTAACGTGTATACGAGCCAGTTTCCCTTAGAAAGTCCTCCAGGAAGGGCATCCCTTAGGCAGATTGCCCTAGTGTGCTTTGCCATAATTAAATACACCACACCACCCGCTCTGACCGCCAAACGACCGTTCCCGCTCTGGCCCCTGGGGAATGGGGCACCAATCATGGGTCAATTCCATGTGCACTTTACAGGTGACAGTGCGACTTCTGTTCCTTTACGACTCAAGTTTAATTGAGAATAACATGAGGGACGGAATTCAAGGATCTCGAATTTGTCTTCTAGTATTACAAGTTTTTTCTCCCACTTTCCTAGCGTCCTTCGTGGTGTAGTGGTCCTGCACGCTGAGCCGGTATTCTAGAGGTCCATGGTTCGATTCCCAGCGAAGGCGGTTGCTAATTTTTCATCTTTTCTGCTTCCAATTAACCTAATGACTCTACAGGGGCGCCCGAACTAAAAGTTTTTAGTCCAAAGGGATTTGAATCCCGAAGGTTTAGTTTTTTAGCATTTTAGTTTCGTTTTGGCATTTTGCGTCGGACTCATAAATGTCGGTTCACTTTTCAAACTGTTGCCACAAAATGTTAGAGTCCTGCATTACATTTGAAGAAATTAAATAATGAAAAATTTGCATAAATGTATGTATATTTCTCACATTGTCATAAAATAACGGTACATAGAGTCATCGAATTTTGAATAACGTAATCCTCCAACGAATATGAGCATGTGGAAGACTAAATTTGAAATTTGAATTTGGTTTATGATCGATTTCCTATTTTTTAAAACTTTGAGGAATTTTTGATTAACAAACTCAAGGATTTCAAAGCGAGCAATGGCAACGTTGTGCAGAAAAACATTTTTATCTCCAGCGCGTGAGTCTCTGTATCGGAAATTCTAAAGATATGCTCGTTTTAAAACTATTTTGAGATATTGCTGTTGCACTGGATCTTATGGTTTAAGTGCGAGGAACATGATATTTAATAAAGAAAGGTAACACACAAAATGTTAAAAAACGCCCCTTTGGACGTAATTTAAAATCTGAAACATTTCACATTTTTTTTTTTTTTTTTTTTTTTTTTTTTTTTTTAGAAATCCTCGTGCACCACAAAGTATCACACGAGACTTACAAATCGTAGGTAAAAAAGGCAAAATAGTAAGTAATATCATCAGTTTTCAACAATACAATGAAATCATAACAAGGATAAACAAAAAAACACAAGTAAATACAAAAGTATAAAAATGAATAAAGAAATCATTAACAGTGTTTAAAATAAAAGTCAACAAAATCATTGAAAGCCGAGTCGAAGATACAAAATCATAACATTTTGGTGGCCAATGAATTCCAATGAATTTCAATCTACATTTCAAAAGATTTCTTGCTTTATCAAGCAATGGGCAATCAAAAAGCAGGTGGAAAACACTTTGCTGAACGCCAAGATTGCAATTACACAAATTGGAAGGTGTCAGCTTAAATCGTTCAAGAAAAACATTAAACTTATCTTGAACGATTTAAGCTGACGCCTTCCAATTTCTGTAATTGCAAGATACTCCACACCCAGGATTTGGCGACTAGGTCCCCTAAAACCCTAGTCACCCTTTAAAAAGGGGAGTATATAAGGTGTTTCTCCCACTTTCCTTGCATCCTTCGTGGTGTAGTGGTTCTGCACGCTGGGCCGGTATTCCAGAAGTGCATGGTTCGATTCCCGGCGAAGGCGGTTGCTAATTTTTCATCTTTTCTGCTTCCAATTAACCTAATGTCTCTACAATATAACTACTTTCTCGATAGAGTTTTCAGCTTGACGAATTCGAAGTGATCCCATGTCTCAAAGATACTATAATCTTTTGACTAATGTGTTTAAAAACAATATAAGTATCTCTTTAATTTATATTTTATTTTAATAATATGGCTAACTGATGTAATTTGTATGATCTCTTAATATGATTTGTAATAAATACAATCGATGATTTTTTACGAACATTTGTACCAATGCTGTAATTTATAAAATATGTTTCTAATGTCACATATAATAAATATCGGTTTAGAATAATCATTTGCGCTCCGCCCACAATGAGTCTGTTTATTTTTTAATGCAAAATTTAGACTTGTGTTTAGATGTGTTTACTGAAGTGTACCAGTCTGCTATCACGTGAATGTAAGTTAGTTTGTAGAGACATGAAACTAACTTAGAGAGAGAAAAATGACATGAAGCAGGAGACATGAAAAATGAGCAATGCCCTCGCCTGGACCTCTCGAATACGCGCCGAGTGTTCTAACCGTTACACCACGAAGGCATGCTGGAAGATGGGAGAAAATACCTTGTATACTTCCCCTTTTAAAGGGCGACTGGAAATTAGGGGACCCAGTCGCCAAATCCCAGTGGTGGAAAATCGTCATCCCCCATCTTTTATAGTTCGGGCGCCACTATAGAGGCATTAGATTATTTTGAAGCAGGAAACTTGAAAAATGAGCAATGCCCTCGCCGTGACTCGAACCCTGGAACTCTCGAATACGCGCCGAGTGTGCTAACCGGTTGCACCACGAAGGCATGCTGGAAGGAGGGAGAAAATACCTTATAAGTTATCTTGCTTTATTTGTTGTTATGAAATTGTTTAAAGATTTTAAATAATTTGTCGTATTCTATACGTATGAGAGAAATCATTGAATCGGAATGAAGAAAATTTTAAACATAATATATTTTAAATCCGATAATAGTATTTTTTTCTCTTTATTTATGGCGTTTGGGCATCTGATAACTTTCAAAGTTCCGAAACATGGATGTGGCTTAACATGGATTTAGTCTTCCTACTTCTTAAGCAGATAACCTCCATGCGATTTGTCATGGCCAAAATAAACCTTATTGTCAAACCGAAATCTTATTAGTTTATAAGGTATTTCTCCCACTTCCCTCGCGTGCCTTCGTGGTGTAACGGTAGCACGCTAGGTCGGTATTCCAGAGGTCCGTGGTTCGATTCCCGGCGAAGACAGTTGCAAATTTTTCATCTTTTTTGCTTCCAATTAACCTAATGACTCTACAAGTGGCGCCCGAACTAAAAGGGTTGTGGATGATGATTCTTCGCACCCAGGATTTGGCGACTAGGTCCCCTAAAACCCTAGTCGCTCTTTAAGAAGGGGAGTATATAAGGTATTTCTCCCACTTCCCTAGCGTGCCTTCGTGTGTATCGGTAGCACGCTGGGCCGGTATTCCAGAGGTCCGTGGTTCGATTCCCGCCGAAGACGGTTGCATATTTTTCATCTTTTCTGCTTCCAATTAACCTAATGACTCTACAAGTTCAAGGTCCAACTGAATATCTTTTAAATTACGCGTACAACTGAATCCCCGATGCAGGTAAGTTGGTCTTCTGGTTTGGTTTTTATTTCGCTATGACAAAGCACTCGAGTGCTATCTGCTTAAAGGGAGGGGATGCCTTCTTGGATGACCTTGGCCTGTATAGCCCATCTGGCTTGTATACACGTTACACATGGGGAAAACTATGAAAAATGTCAATGCAGCCACCCCGTCCTCCGGGATTCGAATTCCAATCAGCAATAAATTCCAAGCGGTAAATTGGCTGAATACTGGTAGTTCGATGTTAGTTTTGAATCTCGCGAATGGTCTAACTGCTGGGACCTTTCCGTGGTTTTCACATGTGTAGTGAGTAAACGCGCCAGTATCCCTCAAAAAGTCTTTCACCAAGGCCTTCCTACCCTTAAACAGATAGCCGTCGTATGCTTTGCCACAATAAAAACAGAAGCCGGGATTCAAACTCCGAATCGAACTACCAGTGTTCAACGATTTTACAGCTCGGCTGCATGTGGGCAGAGTTTTAAAGGAGAGGCAGTAGATAAAACTCCAGAATTTAATGTAGTATTCAGTCCAATTAAACATTTTTATACGAGCCTTCACTGATATTCTTAATACATTAATACAATCCATTTGATATCTCATCTTTTCATAATCATAAAGGCGCTAAGGGACATTTTCTGTTTCATGTACAGATTTCGCACACAAATATCATACACAGGACGTATTATGCCACCCGCACATCTCCGGAAACTTTTTTAACCACCATAACGTATTCAAAATATAAAATAAGAAAGTGAATCTCTAATAAATTGTTAACTTTATTAGCAATAGCTCTTTAAATTTTGTTCTTAAATTTTTCATAGTTCCATTACCTAGCATCTGGGGCAATGCATTAAAATTTCTCTCGACTGCGTTATTTCTAGATCATTCCATACATACGACTTAATAAAGCTGATGAGGTAACTAATTCGGAACATAAAACCGAAACTTTCTCTTAATAAGCAACTTAACCGAAACCTCTCTTGGGTAACTGCACGCTTTGCTTCTACCTCTGCTGTCCCTAAAATGTTGCTGAATGCTGTTCTTCCTAAAACACTTCAGTTTTCTCATACACATTAGAAGCGATCAAAACCGCTCGTTTATGAAATCAAATCAGAACCGATCGCTGGTTGAGCTGAATCGGTTTTTATGACTCACCGCTGACTAACTTTAATGAATAACACAGGAAACGGGAAGTGCATCAAGAACGGTCTGCAAGGATAGAGCAAAGAGCGAAAAAAATCGAAGGAACATTGGGATCGGGAGAATGGAACCACAAATTTCCCGGACTGATTTCTTTCAACTGGAGTTTGGAGATTTCTTAAGCCTCTTCTCAACATAGAACTAGCAAAAAAAAAAAAAAAAAAAAAAAAAAAAAAAAAAAAAATCTAAATTTTTAAAAAAAGTGATAAAAATAAAACCTGACTTTTAGCATGGGGGGATAAACATTATCCCCCCCGCCAAAAAAAAAAAAGAAAAATCGAAATTTTCTGGTATACTTCAAACAATAAATAATATAAACAAGATCTCTTGGTGGGTTAACACTTAAGATCTACATCTCCTTTTTTGACGATTCACTGTTCGCTCGCTGAGAAAAGTGAATCCGTTCTTTGAATCACGCAGTGAACGAATAACTCTCAGTTATGTTTTTTGCAAGTTTAAAAACTCGGTTCGGTTTTCAGATAGGCAGTTCTGGAGGAAAACATATTGTTGCGTTATTTTCTTTTCTTTTTATGACACAGTTGTTACATTATTTTCTTATACGAACGTGATACGAACGTTATACGAACGTGATACGAACGTTATACGAACGTTTCTTATACGAAAGTTATACGAACGTTATACGAAAGTGAAGTTCGTACGGGGTTCGTGAGAATTTGGAGTGAATAATGACAATACTACTTGATGAAGTATCGAAACACATTTTATTGGCCAGTATTGTCAAGACAGCTTCAAATTCCCGCTTTACAGTCGTCGAAGATCTCCCATGAAAACGTTGAAACAATCAGCGACACAGCCTTCACACTGTCAGGCAATAACGGGAGACAGCTTCACTGCAAAGCACCAGAGTACAGCTCCCGACTCTGCTCGGTCGTTCTCGGAACTCCACGTACTCTCGAGATTCTCCACGCTACAACTCGCGATGCACCCGACGACACGCAGAGCACAGCTCCCGACTCTTCGGTTCAGTAGTTCCCGGAGCTCAACTCGCTCTCTCGACGATGCACTAACCGCGATACACTAAGAGACTCTTTCGATGCACTCGACGACTCTACTCGGCACTCGCTGCCCAGTGTGAACTCAATCGACTCCGCATGGACTGACTAACTCGAGAGTAACTCTCTCGCACTCTAGACGACGCACACTCACTCCAACTGACTGCGGACCAGCAGCATTTATATAGCTTTCAGCTTGTGTTCGAGAACATTCTGGGCTAAACCGGTAAGAGTTCGTTCCCGAAGGTTCTCCAACCGTCCGTGGTATATCGCTAATTCTGTCGCCAAATGGGCGATTTCTCGCCAAATGTAGCAACCCTGCCTTTCCTTGTTATTTTATAGCAACATTAAACCTGCTTTGCGGGAAAGCTATCCCATCGTGCCTGTACATTTCGTAACAATATGTTATATTTAAACCGACAGAATATTTTAATAATACATAAAATGTAATATTAAAGGCTTCGAAATGAAACAGTCACCTTCTTTAAAAAAAGAAGGGGGGGGAAATTAGGGAGAAAACGAAAAAAAAAAGGTATGTCTGTAGATGGAAAAGATTCAGTAAAGTAATAGATTAATAAATAATAAAGTAATAGATTCAGTAAAGTAATAGATAATAATATCATTCTAAACTCCATTACACAATTAATAGTGTAATGGAGTTTAGAATGATTTTTAAGTCACGGAAAAATTGAAGAAATTTCATGCAAATACTCTTAAGGACTAGGAACTACTAAATCCTCTCTTCCTCTTTACTTTATTCCTCATTTTTCTTTATTCTTTACCTTCTTTCTTTTTCTTCTTCTCTCCCTTATTCTTTTAATTTTCTTGCGAGAACGCGCTACAATATTTCATTTATTTTTCTATTTATCACATATGACCCTTGCGCTGGTGTTCACTTTTTTCGTGCGACTATTTTAGAATATTTTCTTGCACATACTGAAAACGTGAAGCTTTTATTTCGTTGTTGGCTTTTTAACTTGCAAACAGTCGTGTTGCCCACCAGCGGCCGAGCGGTAAAGTCGCTGAACTCTGGTAGTTCGGTCTGAGGTTCGAATCCCGCGAACGGGCTGGCTGCATGGGCGTTTTCGTGATTTTCCCCATGTGTAACGTGTATACGAGCCAGTTTCCCTTAGAAAGTCCCCCACGAATGCATCCCTCCTCTTAGGCAGATAGCCCTCGAGGCTTTTCCATAATCACAGACACACACTGTCTGAAAATCGAAAGATCCGTGGTTCGAATCCGGAGAGTGTAGTTGATTTTTCCCGTTTCTCACGCTAGAAATCTAATAGCTGTGCAGTGGCGCCGGATTAATATGCAGTACGATAATTTGTTACCACTTGATATGGGCGATTGAGTCTCATTTCTCTCTCCTCAGTTGCCCTTTGCGTTGTTAGGAAGATCTAATTTAGTTTGGTTTGGTAGAAAATGGCAAAGCACACTAGAGTTATCTGCCTAAAGGGGAGGAATACCTTCGTGGAGGACTTTCCAAGGGAAACCTCGTATCCAAGTTACACATGGGGAAAATTACGAAAACGCTCATGCAGTCAGCCCTTTCGTTTGGAATCGAACTTAGGCAGAACTACCAGTGTTAGAGATTTTATCCCTCGGCCTCTGGTGAACCTTTCGTTATGAACAATGTAAAGAGTTATCGCTTTCTCCCGTGAGTACTCTCGTAATGCGACTGGTAACACGTCCGGCTGGCAATCGTAATCGAATCCGTGGCTCGAATCCTGGCGAGGTCGAAGCTAATTTTTCCCGTTTCTCCCTCATAACCTCGCGGAAAGATTTTATAATCCATTGCCATCATTATTGCTCATCGCAAAATCAAGAATATTTTTTGTATTGTATTAATTTTAATTAAATTCTCCTTCTATGCATATGATAATGGATGAAAATGATTTTGTTTTTACACATACAAATACAATACATTAGGGTTGCTGACATTAGATTTTTATACATTAGAGTTTCTACTCGTGAATTATTATTGGAAAATTATAACATTGCGTTTGATATATACAAGGTGTGTTCGAAACGTTCGGTGAATTTTACTATAAAAAAAGGAAACAAGAGAAACAAGCAAAATAGCTTTACTGGCCTTCAAAGTATTCGCCACTACAATACACTTTTGACATCGGGAACTGTTGGAAACTGTCTGCAAACGCTTCTTTCGGTATGGCTCGAAGCACCGTTGTCACACGTTGTTGGATCTCAGTAATGTCGGAAAAGTGTCGGCCTTTCAGAACTCCTTTGAGGAAACAGGAACAGGAAAACAGGGAAAACAGGAAGAAGTCCGCGGGAGCCAGATCTGGAGAATATGGAGAGTCATCCAAAACTGGAACCTGGTTTCCGTCTGGTTTCCTGGTCCTGGTTTCCTGGTCCGTAAAACGTTTAAACCACTCATAAATACACTTTTTACTCACTGCTTCCTGACCGTAAACTTTCACTAGCATGCCATGTGTCTCCGTCGCCGTTTTGCCTAACTTGAAGCAAAACTTTATGCGTTGCTCCATGTCACACTGACAATCTTTCTCACACTGACTGTGTTAAACTGCTCATAGCGTGCGCTTCCTCTTATCTGTCATAAAATGGCCGTTTGATGGCTCTAGATGACACTTCTCTCACTACGTCTGCGTGAGTGCAAGATCCTAACCGGCGCGGTTTTTTAATTATGAGACCAATCACCGAACTTTTCGAACACACCTTGTATGCATTATAATTATTAAACTGAAGGGGTCAAACCTTAAGTTGTCCAGATGAGGACACAGGGAAATTGATAAAAAAATGTAGTGTTCTTCTTCACATGAACTCATTGATCAAAATTGTGGAGAAGCTGACAAAAGTCGTTCTCTTACCACCGCTGCTCGAGGTTAAAATGAACCAACAGGCGCTTGATTTTTGATTTCCAAACACAAGAGTAAATGACCATTGATAACATGGACGTACAAAAGACAACTGATGAAGTTCTGTTCCATATGAATAATTCCATGATTCGAATAAGCATGAAAGAAACAGTAACAGTTATTACGTATGGATTTTAGAGAATACATGTCTTCGCGTTTGTTACAATGGGGAACATCAGAAAACATTTTAAATTCTAAACGATCTAATCACCTAGCATATTCTAAACTTCAGAATATGCTAGGTGAGAACAGCAAAAAGGGAGGAATTCGACTTTTGGCAGTGAGCCGATGGTATAATTATGCGTTATATTTACGTTCATTAGTTGACTTATCACACACATATAGAGAGAGAAATATGCAAAATGTACAAATCTACGAAATCGTTGCATCGCGATGCGTGTTTAAAAGTGGTGGAGTAAAAAAAAAAAATTGGAAAAATCAGATTAAGATTTTCATATAATAATTTCGTAGAACAAGAACGCGTATTTCTATCTTTTGGTATAACGTAAAATATTGCAAAACAGTCCAGAAAATGAATTTGATGAAAACGTCATATGAGGTATTTCTCCCTGCCTTCTTAGCATGCCTTCGTGGTGTAATGGTCAGCACACTCGGAGCGTATTCGAGAGGTCCGAGATTTGAGGCCCGGCGAGGGCATTGCTCTTGTTTAACATATCCTGCTTTAATGTCTCCACAAGCAAAGAACGAAGATGCGAAATTTCGTCATGGTGCAATACGTGTCGTTTGTAATGCTTAAAAGAAAAATGATTAATGGAAACTCATTTTTTTCAAACAGTTAAACTTGAAAAGAAAAAGTGGCCATTTGTTCAACAGGAGAAATCCGAAAACGCATCGTCTTCAGAAGAACGAGCTTTCTTCCATAAAAGCAAACCACATAACCTAATTCCGGATCGATTAGTTCCCCGACGGAATATTAATAACTAAATGCAATTCCAGAACTGGAGGCGATGCTGTGGAACTTATACGTCAATTGGATGCTCTCTTCTTTACTCGTGGCCCCTTAATACATTTACGGACGTGCAAGGAGTATAAAAAGTAACATTTCCGCCCTGCAAAGACGAGAATTAATTCACCTTAACAAACAAATACTTTCGGAGTTGAATTCTTCCTGATTACAGTTTTTACATCGTCTATCCTGTCAGGATCTTTTCTCGTTGGGATGGAGAAAGAAAGAGGAAGGGGGGCGCGTGTTTATGGGACTGAGTCCAATTATTCGAGGGAGGGAAGCATCCCCCTCCGAAAGAGGGCTACACGAGCTAGATAATGTCGGGGTGCGAAGAGGAAACTGAAATAAAAAAATGACAGCCTGGCAGGTAGCAATTAGATGTCTCGATTGGTGGAATGATTTTTGACAGGGAATTTTTGCACCTAGGTTGTTATTATTATGTAAGGCTTCCAATGGATTGATATTTTAAGCTCTGCTCTTAGCAATTAAGGTCTTAGGTGGCTAGGGTGAGAAATAGGGAACGATAAATTATGGAAACGATGCGAAGCGGAGAGAAAGGCATTCTTTAAAAGACATAAAACTTCATCTTTTATTTCGATATGTCACAGATGAAGATGAAGATTCTTTTTGTTATTGTAAGGTATGTTTTAATTTCACATCAGTTATTTTGAGTTTATACCACTTTCTAATCTCTTCTAGCTTCAGCTTAAAATTCCTTACGAGAATGAATTTAGAATCGCGTTAACCCTTTCAGGCACGCTACCTTTTAAAATCGGAGTTTTGATTTAAAAAAAAAAAAAAAAAAAGTAGGCAGTCTAATTAAGCCTAGATGAGTACACAAGTAAAATTTTGTGAAGATAGCACTTATCGTTTTAATTCTGTGGGTGTGCCCAAACTGGCACATTGATTGGATAGAATTGGATAGAGCTTTGAAAAGAGTGCTGAAACAAGCATTGTTGTCAATGAACTGACCGATGGAATGCGGAGAAACAAAGAATACAGACTCTCAGTTGTCCTAGATGATCGGTGGGCCCGGTCTGGACACACCTAGGGTTCGCCGTTTGATTTTAGGCAAGATTTCAAGGTAAAAATTTAAAACTAATATAGAATAAAGAGATTAGCATACAGCCAGAAAAAATAACATAGAAACTTTTTACAAACAATTACTTTTATACCCTAAAAATCTGGAAGATTTCTTTGAAAAATTAGAGTCTTAAAAAACTAAACATGGGCTAAAATATATGGACTGGTTTGTGTTGAGCTGCCATCTACTATAAATAAAAAAAGTTCAGAGTAACCTATAAATCCTTTTTCATTCAATTTTTCTGTGCGTACAGAAGGAAATTTTTAGGTGTGTCCAGACCGCACACACTGTGCCGCAAAGGGTTAAATGCAAATGAGAAGTAGAAAGTATTTAAGTTCCACTGACTTCGAGAAAATGTAAAATGTAGAAAGGCGGTCTATGGTGATTGGCTGTTGTGATAAAGCAAAAAATTTGTTCCGAATAGTTGTTTTTCCGAAACAAACCGATGTGTGACCGCTTTAAAGTCTAGACAGAGTTTGAGCATTACCTGCATCGTACCAAAGTGAGTAACTAACATCCCACTGCCAAAGTACTGAACTGAACTAGTTTTCAAAGCTATTTAAATTGCGAGAAAAAAATCTAAAAACGTACTCAAGAAGGGCAAAACTTAACTTAAAGGCATAGTAAATCAAGTTATAAAGGACTTGCCTACTCGAATTATACTGTAAGAAATAAAATGTGCTTTTTCCCATTTTGGTTGTAGATTAACATATCATTGTATTAATCTGAAGACCTGAGACAAGAATGCGGCTTTCTTTCAAAAGTTATACTGTAGTTAAATCTTAATGTCTTATATTCGAGGCCCACCGATGGCCGAGCAGTAAAATCCCTGATTACCGGTAGGTATTCAGGACCGAGCAGTAAAGTCCCTGATTACTGGCAGGTATTCAGGGCCGAGCAGTAAAGTCCTGATTACTGGTAGGTGTTCAGGGCCGAGTAGTAAACTCCCTGATTACTGGTAGGTATTCATGGCCGAGCAGTATACTGGTAGGTGTTCAGGGCTGAGCAGTAAAGTCCCTGATTACTGGTAGGTGTTCAGGGCCGAGCAGTAAAGTCCCTGATTACTGGTAGGTGTTCAGGCTGGAGCTGTAAAGTCCCTGACTACTGGTAGGTGTTCAGGGCCGAGCAGTAAAGTCCCTGATTACTGGTAGGTGTTCAGGGCCGAGTAGTAAACTCCCTGATTACTGGTAGGTATTCATGGCCGAGCAGTAAAGTCCCTGATCACTGGCAGGTATTCAGGGCCGAGCAGTATACTGGTAGGTATTCATGGCCGAGCAGTAAAGTCCCTGATTACTGGCAGGTATTCAGGGCCGAGCAGTATACTGGTAGGTGTTCAGGGCTGAGCAGTAAAGTCCCTGATTACTGGTAGGTATTCAGGGCAGAGCAGTAAAGTCCCTGATTACTGGCAGGTGTTCAGGGCCGAACAGTAATCGGCAGGTGTTCAGGGCCGAGCAGAGCAGTAAAGTCCCTGATTACTTACTGGCAGGTATTCAGGGTATTCTCATTACACGAGCAGTAAAGTCCCTGAATACTGGCAGGTCTAGTGCATGCTAATTAATTAGCATGCACTATTTAATGTGTGTAATATGTACCAATGTGTGTAATATGCACTATTTAATGTGTGTAATATGCACTATTTAATGTGTGTAATATGTACCAATGTGTGTAATATGTACTATGCAAACTGTAAATAATAATTAATGCGTAAAGCCAACCTATATGTTAACCTAAGCACCCAACTATACATACTTATAGTAAGAATTGAATCAAACAGGTGTAAAGTACCTTAAACATAAATATTAAGTACCCTAAACAAAAGTATTAATCAATCTGGTCAGTAAATGTAAACTGCACTATGAAATGTGTATGATATGTACCATGCAAGTATTAATTAATATTATTAATTAATAATTAAATTCTTAGAAATGTAATCTGTATTATGTAATGCGTGAACTATGTACAATGCAAGTCTTCTCAGTAAATATAAGCTGTACTATGTAATGTGTATAATATGCACCATGCAAACCTGTAAACAATAATGAATGCGTAGTGTTAAACTATGTCTATCTAAATACCTAAGATGTAAAGTACCTTTAACATAAGTATTAATCAATCTCTCTGTGTGTAATATGTACCATGCAAGTCTGTAAATAATAATGAATGCATAGAGTTAACCTAAGTATCTAATCATGTATAGTTAACGTAAATATTGAACCTTACGGATGCAAAGAACCTTAAGTCATATTCAATTTCCCAGTAAATGTAATGTATAATATGAAATGTGTGAAATATGCACCATGCAATATGAATGTAAATGCACCATGCAAGTATGAATAATTAAGTCCGAATATGGTACGGCATGTGTAATAGTCGTGCAAGTCAGAGTATGGCAATATGTACCATGCAAGTCTGAATGGGTAGCGATAACCTAAGTACCTAATTATGTCATTCTAGATAAGGGCGGGCGTGGTGCTCATACCAATTAACCGTAACGGTAGAGGGATGGTGCCCACGTCCTCCGTCACTCACTCACGGTCCCTGGTTCTAATCCCGCGAACGGGCTGCTGCATGGGAGTTTTCGTGGTTACTACCATGCGTGACGTATTAATACGAGCCAGTTTCCTTTAGAAAGACCTCCACGAAGGGCATCCCTCACTTCCGTGCAGTGCCTTAGGGCTAATAATAATCATTTCTTATATTTTGAAATAAAATTGGTACACACTTTAAAGCTGACTAGGAAAATGCTTAGAAATGTTTGAAATACCAAAATTTATTACCTACTTCTCTTCAATATAACATCTATCGAAACATGTACGCTTCGTCCATGTAGTAAGTTCCCTGCAGGACTTCCGACAGTCTTTGAGCCATTTCTAATATGCTTATTCTGGTATCTGACTAGCCCTTGTCGTAAAGTCTTGGATAACTTGAATTCTCTGAGAAAGTTTATCCTTGAAATCCATCTTATAAGAAAGAGCAGCAGAATCAGAGGCTGAAGAGAGGTTCAATAGCATTCCTTCTGATAAAAGAAACTTTATAACCTTTGCATAAAATGTGAAACTGAGTTGATGATTTAATTCCGTTTGCGCAACACCACGAACTGTGCTTCTCGGGTTTTCTTCTAAAACCATTGCATGCATTTACTATATTAAAAGCAGCCATCGACCAATAGTAGCCAAATGCAGCTATTACAAAATTCAAGCGCCTGCGTTAAATTTTTTCATGCGAACTTTTTAACAAAGAAAAGTGTTTCAAATGAAACTCGAATTTAGGATTTTCTTGCTTTCAGATGAGTGTCACTGTGCTACTGGTTTTCCTATGTCTTTTTCAATAAAATTTAAATTTCAATCTTTCGATAATAGTGAATTTCACTCTACATTAATTTTATTTGTACTTTCATAATAATAAATTCGATTTTCCTAGAACACACAATAAGCTTAAAACATTGCTTATTATTAGTCCAAAGGGGCTTTGTCCCTGACGGACTATTGTTTTCGTTTTGCGATTTTGCGTTGGTTCAACTATGAATGTCCGTTTCACTTTTCAAACTGTTGCTATCCAATGCTAGAGTCCTGCATTATATTTGAAAAAATTAAATAATGAAAAATCTGCATAAAAAAATAATAAAACTGCTTTAAAATGAATTTTGAAGAGAATTTTTCGTGGCGTCTGTACGAACATATGTACGTAAGTATCTCGCATAACTCAAAAACGAGTAGCCTCAGAACGTTGAAATTTTGCATATAGGACTGCTATAACATGTAAATGTGCACCTCGTATTTTGGTTGCAATCGGCTACACAAAACGTATATAAATATATTTATATATATATACACTCTGTTACCGGATCTCAGTTTCTTTACTCGTATATGTTTGTAAATTGTACATTTTTTTTTTTAAAAAAAAAATGATTGAATTATGTTTGTTTTATCCGGTTCTTCCGGTTTAAGGTTTTTATGCCTTTAGTAAATGTTCTTGTAATATCTTTTAGCAATTTTTATCAATTTCATTTTAAATTGTTTAAAGTTTTTTAAAAGTGTGCCGCTAAGCCTAATCCTTTTCTTGATGGCGGCCATTGTTTGTTTACATTTGAAACAGCAGACTAGTGGATTTGTTTCCAATCTAGATAAACGTAGCTTCGCACCAACAAAGATAACGCCTTCATTTATTATTTCCAATTAAATCATGCTCAATCCTTTCGAGGAAATAAGTGTTTAAGATTTACTTCGTAATTTTTAATATAGATATATTTTGAGTTTTTATGTATTTTTGCCTTCTCGCGAAGTGAGAACTGAATTAATTGAATGAGAAATACTCAATAGTCTGTGAAAAACTGTTTCTTTTTTGTTTTGTTTGCTTAATTTCTTTTATACATCGTTCTAGCTTTATTATAGAATTTGAATAGAACATGTGGCAACGATTAGATAATTCTATTCTTTAAATGATATAAATTTTGTGCATTCTGAGTTATAATATGAACGAAATATAATACTGTTAAGTGAATCTAGCGCCAGAGTGTCGCTATGGTAAACAAATACTAGAGTGAATTTTAAAGAATGCATTTATTCTATTGTGTTTTATGCGCTGCTGGCGAAGTAGATTTAATTCAATCCAATACGTTTAAATGAAATGCAAGAATGTAACGCTGTTAAGTGAACCTAGCGCCAGAGTGTCGCTATGGTAAACAAATATAGTGAATTTTAAAGAGTGTATTTTATCTATTGTGGTTTATGCGCTATCGACGAAGTATATTTAATTCAATCCAATCAGTTTAAATAAAATGAAAAAAATGCGTATAATTTAATATTCCGTACAAGGAAGTCATGTGGTGTACACATCAGATTTTTTAATTTTCAATGAACTAGTATTTTGATTAAAATCTATGGCGTTTTATTTATTTATTTATTTATTTATTTTTTGTCTAAGTTTTAATTTCTGCATAGGGATACCTTTCTTACAATTATATAACAATAATGATATTTTTCTGGCTATTTTCTTTTTAGTCCAAAGGGGCTTTGTCTCTGAAGGACTATTGTTTTCGTTTTGCGATTTTGCGTTGGTTCACTACAAATGTTCGTTTCACTTTCAAACTGTTGCCATCCAATGTTAGAGTCCTGCATTATAATTGAAGAAATGAAATAATGAAAAATCTACATCAATGTATGTATTATATTTCTCGCATTGTGATAAAACAACGGTACATAGAGCCATCCAATTTTGAATGACGTAATTAATCCTCCTACGAATATGAGCATGTGGAAGCCCAAATTTGAAATTTGAAGTTTGTTTTTATTATCGATTTCCTATTTTGTAAATCTTAACGAATTTTAATTCATAAACCTCAAGGATTTCAAAGTGAGCCATGGCATAGTTGTAAAGAAAAAACATTTTTATCTCCAGCGCGCGAGACGCGAGACTCTGTACGGAAATTCTAAAGATATGCTCAATTTTAAACTATTTTGCGATATTGCTCTTGAACTGAATTTTTTTATTTAAGTGCGAAGAACGTGATACTTAGCAAATTAAAGGTAACAAACAAAATGTTAAAAAGGCCCCTTTGGACGTAATTTAAAATCTGAAACCTTTCAGATTTTTTAGTTCCTTGTACGAAGTAAAAAGGAAGTATTGTAATCGCGAAAAGTTTCAGGCAGCATATTTCAAAGAAAATATCCATTTTGACCGCTTTTGAATGCAATTTAACGATGTTTTTGCTTGATATCTGTCCGTAAGGACAGAGTAAAAGACTCTTTTCCTCCAAAAAAATTAAAAAACTCTTTAATATCAATTCTGAAGAGAATTTTTCTTGGCGTCTGTACGAACGTATGTACGTACGTATCTCGCATAACTCAAAAACGAGTAGCCTCAGAACGTTGAAATTTTGTATATAGGACTGCTATAACATGTAGATGTGCACCTCGTATTTTGGTTGCAATCGGCCGCACCAAACGTATATAAATATATTTATATATATATCCACTCTGTTACCCGGCTCAGTGATCACACTTTCTTTACTCTTATATGTTTGTAAATTGTACATTTTTTGCTTTAAAATTGATTGAATTATGTTGTTATTATCTTCCGGTTAAGATTTTATGCCTTTAGTAAATCTGAATGCAATATTTTTAGAATTATCAACAGTTTTAAAGATGTTTAAATGCCGCTAAGCGGAATAATTTTTTTGATGGCGGCCATTGCTTGTTTACATTTGAAACAGCAGAGTAATGGATTTGTTGCCAATCTAGAGAAACGTAGTTTCGCAACAACAATGATAACGCTTGATATAAGATTTGTTTACTTAATTTCTTTCATACATCGTTCTAGCTTTATTATAGTATTTGAACAGAACATGTAGCAACGATTAGATAATTCTTTAAATGATATAAATTTTGTGCATTGTGAGTTATAATATGAACGAAATATAATACTGTTAAGTGAACCTAGCGCCAGAGTGTCGCTATGGTAAACAAATAGAGTGAATTTGAAATTGCATTTGTATTTATTCTATTGTGGTTTATGCGCTGTCGGCGAAGTAGATTTAATTCAATCCAATAAGTTTAAACGAAATGCAAGAAAAAATGCTTATAATTTAATATTCCGTACAAGGAATTCATCAGATTTTTTTATTGCTACTATAATTGCACTTAAAAATCATATAGGTTTTGATTATTATATGTTTTGTGTATTAAATTCAAGACGCGAAATTTGACAACTACTCTCGCAGACGCTTCGCGAAGTTTGTCTTCCTTTTCCGTGATAAAATGACTGCTATACGTTCCCATTCAAGAAAGTTTGTGAACTTCTATTTTAGCAAATTGTATTTATGCTCGTTAAAAATAATATCCTACGCTCTTGAAGAATGGGTTGTACAAAATCACTCAACGCCTTTCATCAGCGAGAAGCTCTTTGGTTGCATCTTTCAATAACTTCTTTTCAAACACAGTCGATAAGGGTTCTAGGACGGTCAGTGTTTCATCTTTTAAACATGCAGCTGTCTTTTTTATGCCACCGCATGAACGCTGTCCAACTCATGCCTAGAAACCCACTGATTGTTACTTCAATTAAATTTACGTTATTTACTGAGACTTGTCTACCCGTGACGGCTGACGGACGGGTAACAGCGGGCTTCAAGAAAGAGTCAGCCAACTTATCGATAGATTAATAGCTTTATCAGAGTCAAAGGGCTTTTATCTTTCATTTGTATGTTTTTCGTCTTTATGTTTTTAACTTATTCTGATTGACGTCTTGACGCCTGGTGTCTGCGAAGAAGGATATCAGGCTTATACCTGGATGCTTTATATTTTTGTTTGTTTATCTTGGTGGACGCGCTGTCGATGATATACTTTGCTCTAGATTTTTCTTGTTGAACGAAGATGAAGATGGTGCTATAAAAGGAGATGACAGTTTTAGAACATGCATCTCATCTGGCATGTTGTTTTTCATGAAACGTAGGCATGAGCGTAAAGAAATGTTGTCAAGAAAGGAATGAAAAGTGAGCTAAAGTCATCGACATTTTTATCTATCACTGAAGCGATAGGATATCAGATATGTTACTGGAATGCAAATATAAAGTGAGAGTTTTCCCACTAACGGGAACTGGGAAGAAATATGCTAAATTGAAACCTCATGAAAATAAAATTAGAATTATGGCGCAAATTAAGAACTATGATGTAAGAAGTTTTCATGTTTATTAAACACAAAGCAAAACAAAACAAAACAAAAAATTGAAAGGTTTCAGATTTTACATTACGTCCAAAGCGGCGTTTTTTTAACATTTTGTCTGTTACCTTTTATTTATTAATATCACATTCACCTCATTTAAATCATAAAATTCAGTTCAAGAGCAATATCGCAAAATAGTTTTAAATTAAGCATATCTTTAGAATTTCCGATACAGAGTCTCGCGCGCTGGAGATAAAAATGTTTTATACTTTGTTTTGTTCGACGTTGCCATGCTAGCTTTGAAATCCTTGAGTTTGTAAATCAAAAATTCATTAAAGTTTTACAAAATACGAAATCGATAATAAAACAAATTTCAAATTTGTGCTTCCACATGCCCATGTTCGCAGTAGGATTACGTCATTCAAAATTCGATGGCTCTACATACCGTTGTTTTATCACAATGCGGGAAATATACATACATTTATGCAGATTTTTCATTATTTAATTTCTTCAAATATAACACAGGGCGGTAATACTTTGTGGCAACAGTTTGAAAAGTGATACGGACATTTACATTGAATCGAAGCAAAATGTGAAAACAAAATTAATAGCCCTGAGCCAACGCTCCTTTGGGCTAATAATTTTATCATATGTATTGGGTTGGCAACTAAGTAATTGCGGATTTCACTCATAGATGGCTTCAGTTGAATTTTTAGGGTTGCAGACGTAGTACAAATGTAAAACACATTTTGTTATTTGATAGTTGGCAATTCAGCTGTCAATCAGTAAAAAAGGTTTTTTGATCGGTTGCGTAGTTTTCGTTTGGCGTTCGTTGAAAAATGGAAAATCAGAAGGAACATTTTCGTCATATTTTGCTTTTTTATTTCCGCAAAGATAAAAACTCATCGCAAGCTTATAAAAAGTTATGTGCTGTTTATGGTGACGAAGCCTTAAAAGAACGGCAGTGTCAAAATTGGTTTGCCAAATTTCGTTCTGGTGATTTTTCACTCAAAGTTGAAAAACGCTCTGGTCCTCCAGTTGAAGTTGATGACGACCTAATCAAAGCAATAATCGATTCGGATCGTCACAGTACAACACGTGAGATTGCAGAGAAGCTTCATGTATCACCATACATGCCATTGAAAATCACTTAAAACAACTTGGCTCTGTTCAAAAACTCGATACATGGGTTCCTCACGAACATGAAAAGGAAACGCATTTAACGCAACGCATTAACAGCTGCCATTTGCGTATGAAAATGATCCCTAAAGAAAGAACTAAAGAAACGTAATGAAAATGATCCATTTTTAAAACGACTGATAACTGTCGATGAAAAATGGGTTGTTTACAACAATATCAAGCGGAAAAGATCGTGGAGCAGGCTAGGTGAACCAACTCAAACAACATCAAAAGCTGATATTCATCAAAAGAAGGTTTTATTATCAGTTTGTTGGGATTACAAAGGAATTGTCTACTTTGATCTCTTACCACCCAACCGAATGATCGATTCTGATGTCTACATTGAACAACTAACGAAATTAAACAATGCAGTTGAAGAAAAGTGGCTCGAATTGACAAATCGGAAAGGTATTGTATTCTATCATGACAATACTAAGGTCGCACACAGATCTTTGGTCATTAGGCAAAAAATATTGGAGCTTGGTTGGGATGTTTTGCCACATCCACCATATAGTCCTGACCTTGCAACATCTGATTACTTTTTGTTTCGATCTTTACAAAACTCCTTGAATGGTAAAAATTTCAATAATGATGATGATGTCAAATCGTACCTGATTCAGTTTTTTGCTAATAAAAACCAGAAGTTTTATGAACGTGGGATTATGATGCTGCCTGAAAGATGGCAAAAGGTCATTGATCAAAATGGGCAATACATTACAGAATAATGTTTAGTTCCATGAAAAAAATTGTCTTCGATTTTCTAAAAAAAAAAATCCGCAATTACTTAGTTGCCAACCCAATAATATAATATTTGCTTGTATTAGAATTTAAAATTTATTTACCATTATACTGCTGTCTTTAAAATGTTAAATTCTATACGCAGTACTTGGTAAAGTTTCGTCTGACGTTGCAACCCTTGATACATCTTGGTTCAATCATACGGCAATTGAAATAAATCGCATTCTTAGGACATTATATTCTACTGCACATTCTAAACAGTCGGGAAGCCTCTTTTATCACTCTAATTTTAATTTAATGTTAGTAAAAAAACGAATTATTTTCGTCATGTCTAAAAACTCGGTAATTATTTTGCAATGAAATCGAGCAGTTTTTTTATTTCTAATAATTTCTCTTCTTTCTTTCAAACTCAGATTATTTCCTGCATTTGTATCGAAATGTGAAATATGAATAAAATGTATTTCTATAGTCAAAGATAAATTGTAACCTGGACGTAAACCGTTTAACATAACTGTGTTTATTTATTCATTTTCCGTCTCATTCTCACTATAATCGAAAGAAAAGCTAAGAAAAAAAAAAAAAAAAAAAATTACTTTTTCGCAGTTACACCCGGATGTTAGAAATTCACCCTAAACTGTCCAAGGTAGGAAAAGAAGAAGAAGAAAAAAAAAAAATCCAAAGAAACAAATCAAAAGGACGCCACATGGAAAACTCTGCGCACCCACCCCACCACAGAGAAGGGAATAGAGTTCAAAACCACTGTAATTTTACAGCCTAATGAGTTGTGCCAGGATCTGAGGTGGGACCACACAAGGCAGTGCTTATCAGTTGGGCCATCTATAAGCTTAATTCGAAAGGTACTTAACTTGGCAATGAGTTGCAGGCATACCTTTAGGTGTGAAAAATGGTTTACAGCAAAAATTCAGCAACTTATTTACCCCCTCTAGATTATCTGAGGTACTTAAAGGTAATTCCTTGTTAAACAGATAACGTAAAATATTTTAATGCTATAAGCACTTTAATGACTCTGGTTTTCAAATCACAATGTAAGAACACTTTGCTTTCTAACTAGCTCTAGCTTTGCAATGTGATTAAGAGGTAAATTTTATTTTGCTTAGATATTGCGTGTAATAAACAATAAATAATACTGATGATAATGAATTTCATAAAAACATAATGGGAAATTAGATAAAACATATATATATTGCATTGTTTATCTTATTTTGTAATCTTCTATGTTTATTTCAACTTTACTTTGAATTCGATTTCATAATGGCAATTTCCAATGTTTAATTTTTACAAATAATATAGAACTCAAATGCATAAACATGAAAGTGTCGGGGACGGTTACTCGAGTTAATTAGGATTTCTCTACAGTAATTGCTTTTTACTCCAAATTGAATTGACTAAAATGCTTCATAAGAATAAGTTCTTTGAGTATCAGCATTGGTTCATAATCCCTTCTATTCGCGGAAATATTTGGCCTGACTAGAATTGCCGGTTTGGCTTTAACTTATAACTCGAGTAAAGACGAAACACTTTCGTATTTACGTATTTTTATCAATTATTGTTCATTGAATGGGAGTTGGTTTGTTCCCCTTGAAAAGTCAACTAATTTCCGATCAATGACAATGATTACATGTTTTTAATTTTTCCTTTTACAATTGAAATTTTATTCTTCATGATGATTTAACTCCAGTCCCCGTTAAAATATTATTAACATTTTGCTTTCAAATTACTTCAAAACATCTTTCAAAATATAACTTACCAGTATGGATTCACTCTTTTTAAATAATTCTACTTTAATTAAACTTAGGAGATAATATAATCAATTAATTAATACTGTTTAGGAAATAAATTATATATATATATATATATATATATATATATATATAGTCATGTATTAATACTAAATTTGCTGGGGATGCATAAGGACTACTACTTTCTTTAATAATTCCCTTTTTTAATAATTGATCAATTTGTCGTCTAATTTCTTCTTCCTTAGGGGAAGTTCGATAAGGTCTTAAAGTGACAGGCAAATCAGAAGTCTAGTTAACTCGTTGTGGTTCAATGTTAATTTTACCTACATCACATTTATTTTTGGAAAACACATTCTTATATTTATTTAACAATTTAATTAATTCAGGGTTTTCTTCCTCCATACTCCCTGAATCTGTTGTTATTTCACTACTTTGTTTTTTCACATCACATTTTTAACTTTTTAGTTTTACATTACTTTCATTATTTACATTAACCCATGTTACCTTAGACATCTTATCATCATTAAACTTCATAATATTAGACTTATTACCTTCATTAACTATTATACCTTTAGACACATTATTTTCATTAGATATATTATTTTCATCAACACTTATTACCTCAGAGATAGTACTTCTAGGCTTTTTCTTAAATGTCACGATGCAGTAAACCTTCATACAAAATGTTATTAGTAGTTCTTTTTTATTTACTCCGGATATCTGATTTTGTAACTGCTATTTCTCCTGACCAATAATAAATGGATCCTGTTTTTTAAACTTATCGTCTGATAATTTAAGCTACGACTACATTTATGATTCTTCAACAATCTATTTATTCCTGACAAAAGCTGGTACATGACATATATATAATTTATTTACTAAAGAAATATTGATTATATTATCTCTTAATATAAATTTAGTAGAAGTATCTAAAAAGAATGAACTCATATGTAGGAAGTTTAATTCCGAAAATTGTGTTTTAAAGTAACTTGATTGTAAATTGTTAAAAATGTTTTACGGGGACTTGAATTAAACAAAATTTCAAACTTTGAAAAAGAAATTAAATTAAAAGCAAGTAATTATCGCTATTGATCGGAAATTAGTTAACTTTTCAAGGGGAAGAAACGAACCCCCGTTCAATGAATGATAATTAATAAATACGAAGGTGTTTCGTCTTTTACTCAAGTTATAATTGTTATGACAAACTGGCAAATGAAGTTAGACCAAATAGTTCCATGAAGTGATGGGATTTAGAACCAAAGTAGAGTACCAAAGAACTCATTCTGAATTAAGCATTTCCGCTAATACAAATTTTGAGTGAAAATCAATTTATGTAGTAAAATTGATAAGATATTTGAGTAAATGTCCCCCGACATCTTCGCTTTTATGCATGTTAATTCAAAACTATTTTTTATATAAAAATTAAACATTGGTAATAGTAATTGGAATTATGAAATAGAACTCAAAGTAATTGAGATAAACATTAGAAAATTAAGAATCATAATGCTATCTTTGCAAAAACAAATCAAATAATAAAAATTGAAATTAATATATATATAATAAGAAAAAAGGGAATGTACATGAAGATATAAAGGCTAGAAAATGCATTAATTAACTTACGTTCTTTCTAGCGGGATGTGGGTAAAGTGTTTTCTTCGGTGTCTTACTCAGAAGGCTTGTGTGTCCGAAGTTCCTTATCGGCAGCGGAGGCTATGAATTATTTCAGGCGGCGAAACTTGTGAGAAGTAATTTATGGGACATGGGAGGTATTAGGAAGGCTTGAGGGACGTTTGTTGCAGAGTTCTTATGTAAGTGAAAACATCTGTTAAAATTTTGAATATACCAACTAGTGAATGGAAATTAATTAATTTCTGGCAGTTTAAGAAACTCGTGTATAATTTTTCATAATTAGAACTGGCCGAAGAATGTAATGACAGAACAAATTTTGGAAGCACCGGAATAAGAACACTGAGACGTAGATACGTAGAAATACTAATTGCGTAGATACTTGATGCTTAGAGTGTCCATCCATTGTTGAAGAAGAAGCAATCGAGCCGGATTAAATTCCTTTTTTATTTATTTAAATTCCCATTTTGTGGCCACAATTCACTTGGTACTCTCGCGTGCCTATTAAAGAACATTTATAATTTTGATATTATTGCTATAGAAGCAAATATAGCAGGACACACAGGATTGCAGAAAGACGTCTGGCCAAGTACAAGCAAAAGTGACGCATCAGTTCATAGAAAGAAGGGAGGGAATTAAAAGTTTCAGTTTTTAGTTTTGGTTTACAATTCGGTGATTGGTCAAGAGGCATCTGCATTAAGGATTACGCAAGATCGCATGATTAATTTGAATGACTCAGTTTAGACTTACAGCGCTATCTTTAGGAGAGAGCGATAGTTTCCAAATAAAATAAAAAATAAAAGAGGTTACAGTGAATTAAATATATTAGTTTGCTTTCATATTTTTTATCTTACACATTAACACACACACACACACATATATATATGATGTACCAGCTTTAGTCGTAGCTTAAATTATCAGACGATAAGTTTAAAAAAAAACAGGATCCATTTATTATTATTCAGGAGAAATAGCAGTTACAAAATCATATATCCGGAGTAAATAAAAAGAATTACTAATAACTTTTTGTATGAAGTTTACTGCATCATGACATTTAAGAAAAAGCCCCCGATATTCCTTTGCGAGTCCTTTTATAGCCTCTGAAAAGGCGGAGCTTCCAAGAAATGACGTCAGCTTCGTCAGCCAATCAAGTTCGCTTTAAATATTTCCAGAACATTCTATAACTGTACGTGTAGAAAAGGCAGGAAAAACAACTTGACTACGGGGCTGTGGATTTAATTCCACGTACTTTCAAATAAGACAACGTCGCCATTAAAAATGAAAAGAACATACAGTTAGAATTTTAAGTGTATTCTAGACTATGGAATTTTATTATTACAAATATATTTAGTTACTTTTTAGAAAAAAGGTAATTTCCGTATTGATTTGCATTTGTTAACACTCTATTTTCTATTACATAGCGCCAAATATTCCCCTAGCGGTGACTTTTGGAACTAATTTTTTTTTCGCGGAATCCTTCGTCCCCTGTGTACTTCCTACAAAATGTGGCCGTCATTCTCGCAAATAGATCGCGCTACAGAACACTGTGAGCACTGACAGTTTAATTATGGCCACTCGTTATTTTACTGTAGTATTTTAAATTTATAACCGCAAAAAAGAATTGCGTTGTTGTTTTGAATTCCCTTACTTCACAGATGAAATTGCCTGAAAGAAAAGAACATGATGTTTAGTAAATAAAGTTAACCCACAAAACGTTAGTAAAACGCTCCTTTGGGCGTAAAGTAAAATCTCAAAGCTCTCAGATTTTTTTGTTTGATTTATCTTAGTACATCCTGCTCTAGAATCCAATAGTGATAGACCAGCGGTAAGAAGAAGCAGCTAGTGGGCCTCGTGCAGCCCTTATAATTGCTCAATTCTTCCCGTTATAAAATCCTGTGCAGGATTCTGTTCATCCCTTTCTTATCCGTTTTGTACTCAGCCCACCAGCGGCCGAGCGGTAAAGACGCCGAACACTGGTAGTTCGATCTGAGGTTCGAATCCCGCGAACGGGCTGGCTGCATGGGTGTTTTCGTGGTTTTCCCCATGTGTAACGTGTATACGAGCCAGTTTCCCTTAGAAAGTCTTCCACGAAGGCATCCCTCCCCTTAGGCAGATAGCCCTAGTGTGCTTTGCCTAATTGAATAACCCTATCCAATTTAATCCGTTTTGTACTCAAACTACCGAAATCAGCGGCACGAGCGAGCATTTGCGGTGCTATATGTGCGTATATTCGAATGACTATACTTGCGATATTTACTACAAATCAGCTTGTGATATTTACTAGAATTTATTGCTTAGATTTTTTGAAAATCCAAAAGTGCATAAAATGAACTTTAACGAAAAGCACAGCATCGCAGTCTGGACTGCACGAAAACTGGTAAGTTTACGGGCCAGTCACTCCGAACATTTTCAAATCGTTCTGCTAGCATAATCTAGGGCCACCAAATGTAGGGCACGAGAAAATCAAATGTTCCACATCCTGGGGTACTCTTTTTGAACATTCACATAAATTGTTTAATCTTAGATTAAAACGAAACAGACAACTTGAAAATTTGCTGTGACCAGATAAAAACTGAGGAACTTTAAAATTAATAGACAGTAAAGACTCGGAATGCAGTCTATGGTAAACAGAAGGAAAGAACTTTTTGGTGACCTCAGCATTACAAGACGAAATATATTCCTCATTCCATTTAGCTAAAAGCTGCTTATAATAAAAGGACTTCCAATAGCTCTTTGGAATGCTAATGTTGATATCAGTAGGTAAATTCAAGGCATCTTCAACTAAGAAATCAGCTCTTTCATTTCCATAGAAACCGCGATGATCACGCACATAAGCAAAGCGGATAGCAATTCCTCTGTTTCTAAGCGAACTGACAGTTAATAGGGTTTCGATAGCCACAAATTAGAGCAATGATATATATAAATCTAATGCAAAGTCATCTTAGTAAGCATACGGAACATTGATACGATAAACTGAGAAAAGACTGGAGTAGGTCGAAAATACGAGGGAGACCCAATCCGCCTAGTCCAACTGGACCAAATGATTTTAAAGGGTCAACCCTCTCTCAAACCAAAACGACGGCAGCCATAGATCTTTCACAAATAACCAAGCAGAGCAAAAGGAGAAAAGAAAAAAGAAAAAAAAATTGACATATATAGAAACATTAAAACCGCGTCCCCAAAGTCCGAGCCCCGAGTAAATTAAAAATTAGTAAAAAGCAATCAAAGAAAAATCAAAATCTATATCAGCATATAAATCTCTTTCATCATCCAGAACAAGTTGCTGATTTAAAAATCACCAAAGGATAGAAGAGAAACGTAAATAAATTAACCAAAGATAAATAGGGGTTAATTAACAAACTAAAAATAAGGTTAGGTTATTTAATTACGGCAAAGACTTGAGGACTATCTGCCTAAGAGGAGGGATGCCTTCGTGGAGGACGTTCTAAGGGAAACTGGCTCGTATACACGTTACACATGAGGAAAACGGCGAAAACACTCGTGCAGCCAGCCAGTTCGCGGGATTCGAACCTTGGACCAAACTACCAGTGTTCAGCGACTTTACCGCTCGGCCGCTGGTGGGCCCTAAAAATAAGGAAAATACATACAGTTGCACCATATCATGCAACAACAAATATTCGAACATACAAAAAAACAGACAAATTGACTTCTATACAGACAATTAGACAAACAGAGTGGCAGAGATGTACAAAACTAACATTCATTCATACTAAATTTCCGGAATAGGCACAGGCAGCCCAGAACCATCGAGGAATTTCTAATTCTGAAACAAAAGCTTGCAGAAGGTCAAACCGATTTCCCCAACTATATTGCCTTTCAATTCCATATCATTTTATAAAACGTTTAACTTCTACTATAATCAAAATCTAAAATTAATTTTACTATCATTTAAATAAATTAAGGAAGAAAAACTCCAAAACTGCCAATGGCCTAATTTGGAAATGCCCAAAATTATTAAACCATGTTAAAACGTTAATCTTATCGTACTTTAAAATTTAAGGAGTTTTAAAATCCAAGGTAAAAAAATTTAAAACCCCCAAAATTTACAAGACTTAAAAATTTACAAAATTTAAAATTCCCTAAAATCAAATATTTAAGATCTAAAAATTCTAAAACTCAAAAATCTCTAAGACTTTAGGGGCTAACAGAAAAATGCATACCAACACTTAACGCTATAGTATATATACTATACGCTATAGCATAACGCATACTGCTATGCTGCTTTTAAAATTTTTGTAATTTTGCTGTTGAATTGTATATGGCGTAAGTACGAAGAATTTAATGCTTAATTATAAAGCTAAAAAGACAAAAAAAAGGGGGCTTAGCAGGAATGATTGGTAGACTGTGAGCTCAGCGAAAGCGTCTCTTAACATAGCGTCATCTTACTAAACCCTTTTAGATCTTTAAATTTGAAACCTTTCAGGTTTTTAGCCTAAAGGGCGTTAGGCCAGAAGCGCTATGAATTTCGTTTTGCCATTTTGCGTCGAAAACTTTAAAAGTCTGAATCACTTTTCCAACTGTTACCAACAAATATTATTTCCCTGTATAATTAAAAGTTATAATGTTAAAGAAATTATATAATGAAGAATTTGTATAAATGTATATATGTTTCTTGCACTGGGATAAAACAACGGTACCTAGAGCCATCAAAATTTGAATAATGTAATCTTCCACAAAATATTAGCATGTGGAAGCCATAATTTGAAATTTGGAATTTGTTTTATGATCGATTTTATATCTTGTAAAGCATTTGTGAGTTTTTGATTAAGAAACTCAACAATTTCAAAGCTGGCCATGGCAGCACTATACGGGAAAATTTTTTTTTTTCCCTCCAGCGCGCGAGACTGTGTATCAGAAATCTAAAGATATACTCTTTTTAAATTATTGTGCGATATTGCCGTTAAGCTGAATTTTATGGTTTAAGAGCGAAGAACATGATATTTAATGAATAAAAGTAACACACGGAAGGTTAAAAAACACCCCTTTGGCCATAATATAAAATCTGAAAGCTTTCATAATCTCTACATATAATAAAAGAAAGAGTCTGTCTGTGTGTGTGTGTGTTTTTCGTTTGCTCAGCGCGTAAGCTAATAGACCCACGGCTACGAAATTTGGTACATAGGTGCATCTAGACAAGAGACAGTGCACCTCGAAGCGATTTTTTCGAAATTCGAATTAGAATTTTTTTAATTTTATGTTTTGTGACGAAATCGCGTCATCTTGAGACGTAATGGGCTATAGGAAAGCGAGATTTTACTCTACACACTCCATTTTTACATCGTCATGAAACGTAGGCACTTAGCTACGTATTTTACGAACTTAAAATAAATTTCGTATTTCAATAAATCGATTTAATACGAATTTATTTAACAAAGTGAGCTTAACACCTTTTCAACGGGACTTTTTCTAAAAAAGTTTATTTTTAAAAAGGTACAGTTTATTTTTCTTTGATTTTTGGACACGTTAAACTTTTATACCTGCGACTGCTTTTACAAAAAGAATTTTGAAAAAATGATAATATTTTGTATTTTTACAAAAATTTTTAAATGAAGCTTCGGAGTATACTTCTCACATCTCACATCTTTAAAAATGTGATTTTGGCAACAATTTTCCTTTCTCATCGTTGTTGATAGATTTTAGATGAAATCGCGTCATTTTGAATAGTTTCATTCTTTTAGAAATATGGGTTTGGCAACAATTTTTCATCGTATTTCTTATGTCACTGTTTTTAAGAGATTGGCATATTTCATTGTCCTTTTTTATGTATATAATACATTTTTATTAATTTTTTTTGATAAAGTTGTTCTGCAGAGTAAAATTCTGCGCAGAATGCTTTGTTTTTTGAGTTGCTTTCATGTTATTTTTTGCTTATTTCACTGTTTGTAAGATATTGAAAAGTTTTGCATGATTTTTTTTTTCTTCAACGGAAAATTGATTAATTTTTTATTAGGATAATGAATGTTTGTATTAAGGGATATAGCTTATTTCATTGTAATTTTTTTCTCTTGAAAATATAAGATAAAATATCATTAATTATACTTTGCGTTTCAGAATGTTTTGTTTTTTGTATTCTTTTTATGTTATTTATTGCTCATTTCACTGTTTTTAAGATATTGAAAAGTTCTGAGTGATTTTTTTAGGAAACAAAGCTCTTAACCTCCTTTATACCATTTGAGTTCTTGAGATTTTGCAAAGGGAAGTTGGTTAATTTATTTATTAGGATAATTAATATTTTTTTTAAGGGATAGGGCTTATTCCATTGTAATTTTGTTATACCTAATAACTTTTTTTATGAAGTTGTTCTGCAGAGTAAAATTCTACACAGTTTTTAAATTTAACGTTTGGTGTTCCCTTCAGCCATTTTTCCGGTACATTTAAAAGCCAAACGGAGGCTGGCAGCGAAGCTGATAGTAATAATAATAAAATCTGAAAGGTTTCAGATTTTATTATTACTATTCGGCTAGACAACTAGTCTAAACTCAGTGATCCGTTCTAACCCTATAGGCAACACTCAACTGCTGTGTTGACGATTGCATCTGCCGTTTAAAATTATATTGCAGTCAACGCATTAATAAAATAAATTAATATGGGCCAAAAATATGGTCGGACAACCACTACAAGATAATCATCGCGATCCCTTAAAATCTTATAGTCATAGCGAAGACAACCATACGGATTGTCCCTTGTCGTGTTTTAATCTAAACATCGAGGAAATAAATTGCATTTATGTTCTAGTTAGTCATTTATCAGTTAAAATTTAATCTCCTCCGCTGTTGCTTAGGACGCAGCGTATCCTATAGAGTAACAAAAATTGAGAACGTAACAAAAAGAACTACCTTCAACGGAACCATAATGATTATCTGGCGAGCGAGTTGGGAGCTCTAAAAAAGTGACCCGTGAGCATGCAGTTTATCACTTAAAACAAACCTCAGGTTCTATTCCTTGATTGATGGCGTCTCGAGCTGGCAGACTGCACGATTATTTGCGTAAGTACGCTCGAGAGAGTGGGGGAAGAAGCTATGAAATGCAAGGGGCAGTAAACGACTTTCAGAACTGCCTACTTGGAAAAAGAATCACATTTTTCCTCCAGGGATTTGTTCCGTTGAATCTTGGGGAACAGAGAAGAAATTTGCAGGTTTTGCTTCTAGATCACATTATTGAAGACTAAATTTTAAATGTACCGGACAAATGCCTAAAGGGAGCACCAAACTTTAAATTTAAAAACAAACTGCACTGAATTTTACTCTGCAGAACAACTTTATCCTCCCCTCCAAAAAAAAACCCACAAATTTAAATAAAAATGTATTTCATATAAAAAATTACAACGAAATAAGCAATTTCCCTTAAAATAAATATTAATTATCCTAATAAATAAATTAACCAACTTCCCGTTGCCTTCTCTCGACAAACATTCAATTTAAAAACTGCACAGAATGATCACCCTCATTTCTCCGAGTGGCAACAGTGCTGATATCGGCAACGATGGCAACATTGATATATCAGCAACGATGGCAACGGTGATATATCAGTAACAATGGCTGCTTGCCATTGCCATTGTTGCTGATATAAAGAGAGAGAATTATCGATTTGATGCGATTTCATCAAAAAACATATAAGGTATTTCTCCCTCTTTCCTAGCGTGCCTTCGTGGTGCAGTGGTCTGTACGCTGAGCTGGTATTTCAGAGGTCCGTGGTTCAATTCCCAGAGAAGGCGATTGCACATTTTTCATCTTGCCTGCTTCCAAAAAATGCTTAATGTCCCTACAAACATAAAATAAAAAATTAAGCATTCCAGCTAAATACTAGTTTTGAATTAACAAAAAAAAAAAAAAAAAAAAAAAAAAAAAAAAGGAGGAAGGGAAAATTATGATATTTTAGATTTTAAGAGTTTTTAAGAAAAGATTTCATTTTCATTTAAAAACAAAGATTCGTTTATTTTCCATTAATTGCTCATCTTTTTCTAAATTTCTTTCATATTAACAGATAATTTGCCTTTGCCAAAGATAAACAAGGACTAACTCGGAAGTGTTATTGGAAATGGAGAAATACATATTGAAGTCATAATCCGACCATTAGCTCTACTTCGCTTTTCCATATGCTCTTTTGTTGAATTCATAACTTTTATTCAAAGTATTTTGAATTGGCGTATATCCATGCAATAAAATTTTACGTGTTTTATGTTTGTAGAAATACTAATTTCATGTAAATATGCGATTTTACTGAATGATTTTGTATTTCCAAATAATAAGGAAAACTAATACGAATCTCCAAAAACCTGGAGAAAATCCACTCATAAAACGCAAATTTACGGTAGGATGAAACTAATTTTATTTCATATTTATTAATGAGATAGTTAATTATTAATGCTCTGCCAACTTATTAAAATTGGATGCATATTCTGATACACAGCAGAGCCCACCAGCGGCCGAGCGGTAAAGTCGCTGAACGCTGGTGGTTCGGTCCGAGGTTCGAATCTCGCGAACGGGCTGGCTACATGTGTGTTTCGTGGTTTTCCCCACGTGTAACGTGTATATGAGCCAGTTTCCCTTAGAAAGTCCTCCACGAAGGCATCCCTCCCCTCTTAGGCAGATAGCCCTAATGTGCTTTGCCATAATTAAATAAATACACCTGATTCACAGCATGCCAGCCCGAGGTTATTTGCACGCTTGGAGTCAACATACTTCTGCGCTCGCTTTTGGTAATTTTAATTTCTGAAGAAATCTACTCACAGAGGTATGTTAACCCAGAAATCTATACTTCTGTATTTTTGTAATTCTATATTTAATAGGTTCCATTAGCTTAAAAATTTCGTCATTTTTATTTTCTGTGCTTTTCAGTGTTATATCAATACGAAGAGGAATAATTTTAAGCTGAATTCAGCCTCCGATTTGTTAATAAAATAAAGATTTTCTATTGATGAAGTCACTTCTGTTATGTCTAATTCCAAGAAAGGGTCTTTTGTAAACAATAAAATGAACTCCATAGAAAACCTGTCTTGGAATCGTCTTTTAAATTTTAGTAACAAAGGGTTTCCAACATGCTGGTAAAAAATAAAAACTGGTTAGTTTAAAACTAAATGCTTTTTAGTCGAAAGGGGCAATTTGCCCTGAAGGACTATTAATTTCGTTTTGACATTTTGCGTTGAAAACTATAAGAATCACTTTTTTAATTATTGCCACCAAATATTATCGTGCTGTATTATATTCAAAGAAATTAAATAATGAAGAATCTACATAAATGTATGATGGTGGGATAAAACGACGGTACCAGAGTCATCAAAATTTGAATAATGTGATATAATGTGTTTGTTTTATTATCGATTTCATTTTTTTCAACGAATTTATGATGACAACTAAATTTCAAAGCGAGCCATGGCACACTGTACGAAAAAAAAAAAAAAAATAATTCCAGAGCGCGAGACTCTGTATCGAAACTCTAAAATGCGCATTTTTTGCGATATTGCTGTTGAACTAAATTTTATGGATATGCATTTTAATAAAGGTAATTATGCTTTAATTTAAAATCTGTAATCTAGCATTTTTTATTATTACGAATACATGAATTTGTGATTATGCTGGCGCCTGAAGAAAGCGTAGTTTGGTTGCGGGCTACAGAAATCCGCGATGAGCTACCGGTTGGACAGCTTGCCCTTGACTAGAGTATATGGTAGTAAAGTAAATTCACCTAGAAGAAATTCATGCACCGAGCGTTTTAATCACCCTTGGGCTTTATTAAATTAAAGTTTAACGCTTTTTACAGTTTATATTTATTTAATTAATATTTTAAAGTTTTATTTTAATTTCCTATAAGCATTTCCCTATTGTCAATAATGTTGTAGCGCGAGTGAACGAATGCAAATTTTCTACTTGAAAGGAAGTAGAAAGTGGTGGTTTGGTGTATTTAATTACGACAAGCACAGGGGCTACTGCCTAAGGGGAGGGATGCCTTCGGAGGGCTTTCTAAGGGAAACTGGCTTCGTATAGTCACACATGGGGAAAACCACGAAAACACCCAGCAGCCAGCCCGTTCGCGGATTCGATTACCGCTCGACCACTGGTGGGCTTCGGTAAGAGAAGAGAAAATAAGGCTGTAGTCGCCGTCTCTGCCGTAGGGAACGTTTGCTTATTGCTGGTTCAAGTGGCCCTTAATTGCATTTTATCTACTGCCACTAGCTTCGAAGGGGATTTAAGTTACGGGACCTCGCTAAGCCCTGTAGTCTAGTTCTATCGTTTTTTAATATCTTCAAATTTTAGTTTAATTACGTGATTTTATATTACCGCCCAAGCAGAGGCGAAGTTTGTTAGCGTCGAGTTGACGCACTGTAGATTTTCAAAAGATTTAATAAAGGTTATTTTAACCCTTTTCTTGTGCAGTTTCTTGCTACTCCAGTTTCAGATAGAAGTTCACCCACCTGGACTTTGCAACATTTAAAATATTAATTTACTTAAATATGTTTACAGATTTTATTTTCGAGGTTTTAGAGAGATAAAATCTGTGATCACTGTAAAATTGAAAATGTTTCAGAGAGATATTTGATTACTTTCAGAAGATTATGAATACGCTTTCATAAACAGTTTGCTTTTTTTAACATCTTGGGTTTGGTTTACTAGTTTGGTTTATTGAGATGACGGCAAAGCTCACGAGGGCTATCTGCCTAAGGGAAGGGATGCCTTCGTGGAGGACTTTCTAAGGGAAACTGGTTTGTATACACGTTACAAATGCGGAAAACCACGAAAACGCCCATGCAGCCAGCCCGTTCGCGGGATTCGGACCTCGGACCGAACTACCAGTGTTCAGCGACTTTACCGCTCGGCCGCTGGTGGGCGCCTTAACATCTTGGGAGTATTGGTACTACACTGTGATCTTAGCCAAGAGACAGAGAAGCGAGTATTAGAGCGTACTTATATAGTCATCTGATTGTCTTTGTTCTAAACTTTAACATAGATCAGCATGACACAACAGAATTTAAATATAGTAGTGCGGAAACTTTTGCGTTTTTGGAAACATATATAAAATAGGTCGATAATGAAAGCATCAGCTTATCGCAGTACATGACAGGCAGTTTCTGTTATCGATGGGCTCTTTCATCTATTTTTTACTGGCTTTTATTTTTGCATTTTTCATTTCCCCACGTTTCCTCAATTATAGTTGAAGTTGGAACAACTTTATTTGAATTCTGTTGCGTCATACTCATCTCCATGAAAAGAGATTTCTACATTGCTGCTTATAGCTCGTATCATTTTCTGAAATTTTCCCGTACAAGAAATTTGTGCGGATAGGTCAAGTATACAAAAACACACCATTTCTATGTAGAAACATGTGCCCATGAAAGCAGCATGAAGGTATTATAGGCATAAGAAGAATTTAAAATATGGAAATCTGAATAACGTAATACAAAAAATTGGGTACACAAGAAGGCCATTTCGATTTGCAGAAATAGATAGCTTTATATTCGTTTTGTTATTCTTATGTCAATCTTATAAGTTTTTAAAAATTTCTTTTGAGATTTGGCAGCTGATACTTTTAGGTTTCTATAGAAACGAATTCCGCGTATTTTTGTTTACAACTATTAGATTTTTTTCTGCTTATTACGTGCTCCGCTCTTAGACACTACACGGAAAAGGAGCGATGCGCCTTAGAAGTCTTTCTACGAGAAACTGGCTCGTAAACCCCGGACCGAACTACCAATGTTCAGCGGCTTTCACCGCTAGGCCGCTGGTGGACACAACTATTAGTTTACCGTTTTTACTTCCTTGTACGAAGTAAAAAGGAAGTATTGTAATAGCGAAAAGTTTTAGGCAGCATATTTGAACGAAAATATCCATTTTGATCTCTTTCGAATGCAATTTAACGATGTATTTCCGTGATATGTGTACGTAAAGGTAGAATAAAACACTCTTTTCCTCCAAAAAATTATAAAACAGCTTTAAAATGAATTCTGAAGAGAATGTTTTGGCATCTGTACGAACATATGTACTACGTATTTCGCATAACTCAAGGAGTAGCCTCAGAGTTGAAATTTGTATATAGGACTACTATAACTGTAGATGTGCACCTGGTATTTTGGTTGCAGTCGGTCGGGCCAAACGTATAAAATATATTATATATATAAGACCCGCTTACGCGGGGGATACGTTCCATCAAAGTAGAGCTAATGCGAACAGCGCTAAACGAGGCTATCTAATAGTAAATAATGGGGTTGAGGAAGATGGATAAGAAAATGGAGGTATTAAATTTATAATGTTTTTTTTAATAAAA
>NW_023320912.1:0-20724 GCF_010614865.2 Stegodyphus dumicola
AAAAGATGATTTAGCGCGTAGGAGACGAATACTTTATTTGGAAGGAACTAATATAAATAGGTTAATCACAAATGTAGATAAATATTCATATTTAACTACATAATACGCATACTTTGAAAGGAAAATCTGCATTCTGATTTTCATGCAGGAATCTGTGGATATTTTCTGGCCAATCTTCAAAAATTCAAATACTCGTTAATTATTCCCCTTCAACAGTTTTCTAAATCTTCTAAACATTTAATTTTAATTCCCCACATATTTATTAATTTATACTACAATACAGTCATATTATTCAAATCAATTTTGCTGTTTTTATTTAGGAGATGCTTTCGTTAGTTTCTATCTTCAGAGCATGTTCCTCACTTCTTCTCTCTCATAGTCGCATCCTTTTTCATATGTCAGTGTTCTTATGGATTTTCTTTGTAGGGTTCCTATATTTTTCTTCCCCCCCCTTAAATTAAATTAAGTGTAAAACTATCCGTAACAACGTAACAGATTTGTTGGAAATAAAGAGTAATTATTCATTGTCGTCGTTTTAGTTGAAAAAATTTATTAATTGCGTGTCAATAAGACTAAAAAGATGAAATTAAAATATTTAAAATAAGTTTTTTTATAAACACAAGCTTTGAAATTTAATTAAAAATTTTCATTAAATAAATTTATAAATTCGTAAAATAATTTATGGACTAAACGGAAAAAATAATTTATCGTGTAGTGGGAAAGAGAGATTAAATAATTCTCTTTACAAAATTCATCTAAAATTTTATGTCACGAAACAGGCGCCCTTGATAAATTTCTAAATGTGAAGGCTTATGCTTTTCATTATGCAATTCGGTTATTTGACAGCATTATTTAAGCAACTACTCTTTTACAGGGTAATGCAGAAAAAGGCAACTTTTGAAATGAGCCGTGGCAGACATATACACTGAAGTGACAAAAGTCATGGGATACCTCCTAATATTTTGTCGGTCCCGACGAAGTGCCGGAACTCGACGTGGCATGGACTCAACAAGTCGTTGGAAGTTCCCTGCAGAAAAATTGAGCCATGCTGCCTCTATAGACTCCATAATTGTGAAAGTGTTGACGGTGCTGGGTTTTGGGCACGAACTGACCTCTCGATGATGTCCCATAAATGTTCGATGGGATTCATGTCGGGCGATCTAGGTGGTCAGATCATTCTCTGGAATTGTCCAGAATGTTCTTCTAACCAATCGCGAACAATTGTGGTCCAGTGACATGGCGCATTGTCATCCATAAAAATCCCATCGTTGTTTGAGTACGTGAAGTCCATGAATGGCTGTAAGTGATCTCCAAGTAGCTGAAGGTATCCATTTCCAGCCAATGGTCGGTTCAGTTGCACCAGAGGACCGAGTCCATGCCATGTAAAATCAGCCCAGACCGTTATGGAACCACCACCAGCTTGGACAGTGCCTTGTTGACAACTCGGGTCCATGGCTTCGTGGGGTCTGCGCCACACTCGAACCCTACCATCAGCTCTTATAACCAACTGAAATCGTGACTCAATCTGACCAAAGCCACGGTTTTCCATTCGTTTAGGGACCAACCGATATGCTCACGAGCCCACGAGAGTCGCTGCAGGCGATGTCGTGCTGTCAGTAAAGGCACTCGAGTCGGTCTTCTGTTGCTGGCATAGCCCAAGGAAAACAAATTTCGGCGCACTGTCCTATCGGACACGTCCCTCGTACGTACGTCCCACATTGATTTCTGCGGTTATTTGACGCAGTGTTTTGCTTGTCTGTGAACTTTGACAACTCTACGCAGACGTCGCTGGTCTCGGTCGTTAAATGCAGGTGGTTCGCCACTGCACTGTCCATGGTGGGATGTTATGCCTGAAATTAGATACTCTCGGCACACTCTTGACACTTCGGATCTCGGAATGTTGAATTCCATAACGATATTCGAAATGGAATGACCTATTCGTCTAGCTCCAACTACCATTCCGCGTTCAAAGTCTGTTAATTCTCGTCGTGCGGCCATAATCACGTCAAAGCCTCTTCACATGAATAACTTGAACACAAATGAAAGCCCTGCCAAAGCACTTCGCATTTATACATTTTCTACGCGATACTACTGCCATCTGTATATTTGCATATTGCTATCCCATGACTTTTGTCACTTCAGTGTATAGTACATAGCACTGCGGAACGGGGACTTTGAGCTGTGAGCAGCCTCGCTGTTTAGTAATCATGGATCAGTGGAACAATCAACAGCGCGCTTTCGCCATAAAATTGCTTTATAAAAAGAATGATAGTTTAGAAGTTATGCAGAGGGAGTTCCGACGTTCTTTTCAGCTTAGGGCGTTATGGTCAGATTCTCTCGATACATGCGCTGAAGGCTTGGATTAAAACTTTGAAGAAACTGAATTTGGTATAAAAGGAAACCGACAGGATGACCGAGAAGTGCTCGCAAGATCACCAGATTTCTCCGTTTGTGATTTTTTTTTTTTTTTTTTTTGCGGTGGGGTTATTTTAAAAGTCGGGTCTACACGACGCTGCCAAGAACACTGGATGAGTTGAAACAGAGAATTCAAGAAGAAATTCACCGTATTTCAACTGAGATGTTGCAGCGATCATTGCGGAACCTCAAGAGCAGAATTGTAGGGCCATTTACTGTTCTGAACTATCAGCCACAGTTCTGAACCATCAGTTTGTGATAGCCATGCAGCCACTCCGATACCTCTAGACTCCTCTTAAACTCAAGTGATTAAAACGTTGATGCACTAAATATGGTCTCCATAAAATACTGGAAGTTAACTTACCTTTTTCTCAGGTCAGGTGTAGACAGTTAAAAGAAGTATACTTTGAAGTAAGTTATGTTAACAGACAATACAAATATATCGAAACACTAACAAATATATACCCATTGATATGATTTCGATGAATACAAAGAGCCGAGAAAAGTCCCACATTTCTAGTTGGTCTTGAAGTAATTCTTTGTGTCCTTTAGCTTCGCGCAATCAAGCGCAATTTTTCCTGAAGTAGTCAAATGATCACAAAATTATGCAAACTGATATTTTTTATGTTGCCAGTATTTCCAATTTAAATTATAATTAACTATATGTGATATTAATGTTCCTTCTTTTACATATTTAAAAAAAAGCCATACCGTTAATACAGAGAATAGCGTACACATTACGATTATTTCAGTGCAAGTTAAATTTTTCTTTCAAAGGCAACTGCTGCGTTTTACTTTTTAAGCCAAACAGTATAACATTCTATAACTGTATTCCTACGTGAATTACAAAAGTAGTCAATTATTTACTTTCATTTTCCTTTCTGCTAATGTTCTCTAAATAAACATCTTAAAAAGGTAAATCTAAAACAAACATGTGATTAGCTATCCTAATCTTCGGGAAATGGTTGATGCCAGTTTTCATCTGAAAAGGATATGTAATCGCTACCTTGTTTAAAGACCTACAGTAACTCAGTATGTCTAATCAGTATCTCAAGTGGGCCAAATAGTCATCAGTGTACAATAGTGTGAGCCTAAAGGAGAAGTAAGCCATTTTCATACTTAATAATGCAATTAAAAAGTGATAAAATATATAAGACATGCAATAGTTATTCAAAAAATAAAAGGAACAAAAGGAAATCCTGGTAGTAGGTGATGGATACTTCTTATTTCTTTCCCGATACCTGGAATCTTTTCCCCGACCATTTTCAGAATTAAAGAACAGATAAATATCTTTTAAATATGATCTCCCTGTTCCTTTCTTAAGTGAGGAAAGTTGTCAGAATGATACCTTAACATAAATGGAAATCAAGCATGAGGCAAACTTGTGAATTTCTGGGAACATCGCAGGGAAGTACTTGTAAAATTTGCGCTGAATTTCTATTAATTCATTCTATAAATGAATGGAAATGTTGGTAAGGTCGTAAATGTAGGTTGTATGTATACTTGCTCATTGTTTTAAATTTTAAAGGAGCATCGAAAACAGCAGTATCACAGATTTAATATCATTGAAGAGAAATTTAATATCATTGCAAGAGAAAAAGCTGCTTAATATTTATTAATATTAAAAATATTAATATTTTAATATATTTATTAATATTTTAATCAGCGCATATTAATTAGATAGCTCACTATCAATAATTAATTAGTAAAAAACGTGCAAAGTTTCATGTAAGCCTAAACGACACCCCCCGGAAGCTCCTGAAGCGAGAACTTCTCAAAGCTGCCCGTAAACAAGAGAGCCGAAACAACCAGTTTGGAAAGAAAACGTTCTTTGGATCTGTAAATTAGTTATTACTTTCTCATCATCGGTTAAGAAAATATTTTTGAAAAAAGACTTTCTCAAGAGTTATTTTTAGCATCTTTCTATATGCCTCAATATTGAGTGAAATTACAATTTTTATTTATATACATGCAATGATTATATTATTTTTGTTATTCTTTTGAAATGGCCCAAGGGCCTCCAAAAAATAACTCAAGGTTCACAGAGTTCGACATGGCTGCTCTATAGCTATGGTTTCCATCTGCCGCGCACCTCTGACTATACTTGCTCAGCATTAGTTGCCTTATTGCTTTAATAACATAGTAGCTCTTCGTTTTGTTGTTCTGTCTGTGGTTTATGCGCTTCCGGAATTTTATAAGCATGAGAATTCTTAATTTTAAAATCAAGTTTAGGTTAACTATGTGATTACATTTAACTACATGATTTTCCTAAAAAACAGTTTTTCATAAATCTTCTTAGAGTTTTTTTTTTTTTTTTTTTCATTTCCTTTCCTATCATCTGCATATAATTGGCTTCAAAATCCCTTAAACCTCTCTCGTTTATATCGTTAGAAAAGTTTCCATTAAAAGGCATTGGTTGAAGACAACCAAATCAGCATCATCTACAAGCAACATTTGTAAGGTATTCATTTTTGATGCTATTTCTTTCTAATTTGATTTACGTAAGCAAAAAAGTGAAGTTTGAACGAATAAACAAGCAATTGTAATGAAATATCAATTTATCTTAATAACCGAAGAATACATAAATAACATTTTCAAGGCTAATATATACAGAGCTCAACTGCTGTAAACATTAAATCGAATAAAAAGATCTAATTTATATATTGCCACATAAATACACAATTTTATTATTATAACATTATAATATTATAACTAGATTAGAAAAGTTAAGTAAAATTTCATTTTCTCTCATTGAAGATTATATGCTAAACTCAGCATTCGGTTAATCAGTCCCGATTTATTATTTCATACACGCCTATAAATATTTTAATTTCAGGAGTAAAGTTCGAAACTAGAACATTTATCCTCAGGGCAATTAAGTCGTCACTAGATCGCTCCAAAATTCTCGCAGTCTTGCCTCTTGCCCCGAGTTCGTTTTTTTCTTTTCTTTTCTTTTTTTTTTTTTTTACTTTATTAGTGTTCCCCCATTAAGCACTACACGTAAAGAAAGGGATGCCTCGTTGAGGAATTTTTAAGAGAAACCGGCTCGTATCCACACTAAATATATAGAATACCATGAAAACGCCTATGCAGCCAGCCCGTTTGTGTAAACCCGAACCCTGGACCGAACTTCCAGTGTTCAGCGGCATTTGCTGCTCGGCCGCTGGTGTGCCCTGAGTTCGGTTTTGGGAAATAAAGCGCTCACTTACCAGGATACGGATTAAAAATATTTCATATACCACACAAAAATATGAAGGCGATGTCTCCATATGTATAGGAGCATTTACACATCAAAACATAATATGCATATTTTTCAATTAAAAAAAGTGCTTCATATGTTTAACACTCAGCAAGTAATCTAATATAGTCACCAACACTTTGCGCAGCCAGGCTGTTTGTTCTTTATCTTTTTATTAAATCTTGTAAGATATGTCATCTAAGAACAATTCAGAAATTTATTTTTGCTTCAGTGTGCCGACACTATGCAAGCAATGTTAGCTGAATTTATTCAATCGTTACGCCATCCTTAATTTCTTTTTTCACTTTCATCTTTATTCCTCCTCTTTCTCCTTGTCATAGTATTATCTTTTTGTTATATATTCTCATGATTTCTCCTCGTAAAATTTCCAGACTGTTATTGCACCTTAAATACAGTGGGAAGATGCAACAGCACCTATATTTACAGTTAAATAATTAAGATCGGCCATTATTCCATTCTTAGAGCCATTTTAGTAGAATTTGTTATTCAGTAAATTGCGAAATATTATTATTTATTACTCTCTGTTAGTTGATTCTTAACTGTTTTGTTATCATTGTATAATGACAAGAGCAAATATCTCGTTTTTCAAACATCTTGGAAATATTATTATAGAAATCAAATGATAGGCTGTGATTAGTTTCATATTACTCTTTGCTTTCCCATTTTGTTTTAATTTTACTCTCATTCCTGCAGCTATTTTAAACCACGTCGGATAAAATACCTTAAATGAAATCAGTAAGACACATTTTGCAGCAATTACAACTCCTGCCATTTATATGAAGCGATTTTCAATAACCATTTTAGAAGAAGAGCTTGACTTTGTCAGCCAATTCAATAAAATTTAAGAACAATGTATAACTTAGATAATGATAGTCTTAAGAAGCTGGTTCATATACCTTCCAAGAAATTCTGCTGCATAAGGAGAAATCTAAATTTCAAAGCATCTTCCAGTCGAATTTTGAGCATTACCCACTTCTTTCGCGTTACGAGACTAATCCTATTAAGCGCATTTTAAGAATGAAATAAAAGTAATCCTAATCGGCTTGTGGTTACTCTAATGCGATATGACATCAAACAACACTAGAGAATTAATGAAATGCTCTAAGAATTTCCTTCTGTGAGACGGTCAACTTCATGTGTTTACTAAAGTTCTTTCTTCAGTCATTTAATGAAAGCATCGTTTGAAAATCAAACTGTATACATGTGACATGTTTGACCATGTCAGTAAAGGCAGAATTTCACTTTGACCAGTTGATGGTGCACTGAAAGTTAGCTTGCGCTCCAATTAAACGCAAGTATTATCTGAAGGCCACCAAACTCTTTGATTCCTCCATGTTTGTCCATAAAATTATATTATGTATTAACTTTTAGAGCTTCATTTATAAGCAGTCAGCGAGGTCTTTCAAGAAATGTAAATTAATTACCAAGTTGAAGTTAATAAGTAGTTATCAATAAATTTTAATATTGATACCGTTATTATTATGGGGAGTATGCAATAGAATTGTTAATATTATTCAAATAATTGTATTTTGTAACTCATATATATTACGCTATGTAAACATTAGTTTTCATAAAATGCTGCATATATGCTTAAAGCTGTATGAAATTCAATTGATTGATAATTAAATAAACATATACACATAGCCAGACAGATAGTGGACAAACGAATATATTTTTCATTTAGAAATTTCATTAGTACACATGATCCATTGTATAATAATTTTCAATTACGTATATGCTTTTTAAACAATTTTGTTTTTGAAAGCAATGAATAACATCTTTCCTCCTTTTTGAGACTATACATTTGTGGATATTGCTCTGAACTCCTTTTATTTCTGGATTAGCAGAAAATGCTTCTAAAGAATTTATCACACACATAAGTATTAGGGTTGAACAGTTACCTGTTTTTCTATTAAAAGGAAGAAACACATTCGTCATCCCCATTCGAAAATGATTGCCGATTGCACATTTTTCAACAAATCAGCATCAAGAAATTTTCATCATCAATGGCTCAAACATGATAGCCTAACAAATAAAACCAGATTTGCATCTTGTAAACAGATGGCAACATACTATAAATATTATATTTTACCTATGGAACAGAAGTGGAAAGGTCGAACTAAATTGCTGGTTTTCGTTAATAATCTCGGCATGTTGATCTTCAAAATGTTTTATTCCATCATCCCTTCCAACGTTTTCCGCGAATACGTAAATAGCATTTTAAAGGCATATTTAAGGAGCTTTATTAAATTATATTGATTTTAATCTGTTGACATTTTATTTATTTTGAAGACGAAAATCTGTAAAAATTCCTATATTCTTCATTCTTCGGAACATGAATTTTCTCTTAGCATAAATGAAAAAATATCTCATTTGTAAATTCTGGAGTTTCTTTTTGTAATAAATCAATTTAGTAACATGGTATGATTATTAATGATTCATAAATAGTCTCAAGAATTTACGTTTCTTTTTAAGACACTGAGATAGATGTTTGTTAGTTAAATGGCAATAATATATCACTGCATAAGCATTCAAAAAATAAAGCTATATAAAAGAGTAATAACTGACCATAATGTAGCTATTTTCTACATTCACTTATTCTTATTTATGTAAGTGCCTGTTTTGCTACAATACTTAGGAAAAGCTGAACGTTTAACTTATAAGGTTGTAGGATTCCTCACTGTGTACTTCGAAGTTACAGATGAATGTGAAGAATCTTAAGAACTAGTAAGCGAATAATCGCTTGAGTTCGTGAGGTAGGAAACAACAAGTGAGAAGGGTAAAATAACCCTTTATTCTTCCAACTAAAGTTTAACAAACTCCGTCTTGGAGTTGTACTATAAAGACAACACTCGGGCTTCAACTTAAAAAACTAAAAATTGAACTAAACTAATCTTAACTAAAAAGATATAGCCGAAGCTATCAAAATTCTAACAGAGTTGGCCTCTTAACGCTAATTAACTGCGAAGCTATCAAGGGCCTAAAGTACGGTCGAGCGTAATAATAGCTTACGAGAGAGTATCCTAAAAAGGCGGACGAGTGCTAGCCAGAATATTTGATATCTCTCTCACTAAGACAGTACCACTTCGCGGTTAAATACCGCTCTTCCTCATTAGCATTCAGACGTGATTCTAAAAACTACGTTCTGGCCGGAAGTGGTAAGTTGAAATTAAGAAGCGATAGGAAAGGAAGTTTAAATCAAAATTAACGTAATCCTTACAAGGTATATTTTAATTTCATAACAGTTATTTTAATTTTTTGAACCCCCTTTCCTTTCAATTCTTGTTTCCACTTACAGCTCCCTACCAGAAAGAGGTTTTCGAATTGCGTTGAACTCAAATTAGGAGAAGTAAATGAAGGTTCAGCTTTACTTGCAATAGAGAGTCATAGGAGTCTTAGTGGCGCGTGTTTGCCTTTTGGCTAAGTCATTCTTGAAGCTGTTACGCTAGGCCGTATTATACGTGCCTGTTGATATTCGCTGTCTAGATTAATTTAAGGGCCAACTACGTTAGATACGACAGTCTAACTTCGGCTAAGTCTCGTTTAGTTAATTTTAGCTTAGTTTCTTATTTCTTATTCTCAGTTAAAGCCCGAGCAGAGGCTTTCCTGTAAGTCCGAGAAGCGGCCATATGTTATTCTTATTTGAGTGAATAAAAGGGTATTTTAACCCATCTCGAATCTACGTCTTAATTGTTTTGAACTCAGCGATCAGCCGCTACATAACTCACTGGGTTCCTCGATGTTCTATCATAGACAAAGGGCGAAGAACATTACGAAATCGTGTTAAATACCGTCAAAATTTTCAAACACTGAAGACAAAAGTATAGTCTCTAGAATATAAATCATTAAAATACAGTTTTATACTCTCGAAAAAAATAATGAGTATCGACAAAAGTATATTTTGTCTTTTTGATCCATATAGGATATGAAAAGTAAACAAGTGTAATTTTTATAACAAAATTCAAAATGTTCATTCATAGTGATATTTTCATGGCATGTTTTTCACGGACTTGAATAAAAAAGACATGTTATGTGTACATTATTATATGCCATCAAGTCGTTTAAACCTTGTTAAAGATTACATATGCACAAAAACCGTTGCAGCCAAATAAAATAGTGAACTTAAACAACTTTATTTGACAAAAATATGTTAATGCAAATTTTCTGAAAGCGAAACATGTACATTATTCAGCTGTAAATGTCGAAGTCTATCAACGGAACTTGAGTTTAATGTATATGAATAGTTATTCACAATTGAACAATAGTAATGACACATATAAACTTAAATAAGTAAATAATGATAACGAAACACGCATGTGCAATTTTTCACACGCTGTTAAATAAAATGAAAAAAAAAACATTTCAAGGAATTTTCGACTATGTGATATCGTCACAGAGTGTACAGCAAAGGCCTAACTTGAAAAATGAAATTTCATGAGCTTTCATGAATCTTAACGTTTGTACTCATATTTCATACCTTTATTTTCAGGAATGAATGTAAGGAAAACGTATTGAGAGCTATGTAATCAAATATTTTTCAATACCTGTATTTAACCGTATGAAAAGTGCATTTAGTATAAGTATATGTAGTGCTTTTTCGATTGATGTAAGCAGTAAAATGTGTTTCAGATAAAATGCGTAGTATAATGATTAAAGCAATGTTTCTTAAGTGCATGTGCATTTCGAAGAAAATCGGTTTCCGCTACATTGCTGTGTATGAAGGAATTCTGAATTTGTTTTATAAACCATTTAATTATCGGTACTTCGAGCTGTTTTTCCCGCATATTTTGTCCATGAACATTTATCACAGGTTTTGGAAAGAATTTTTAAAACCTACAAAGTAAAGATGGCAAACTAAAGATGATCCCTGCAGTGTCCGTATCTGGAAATCTGCTTTGAATTTTTGGATGAAAGTATAGCTTTAATACACGGTAATGAACTTAATTCCAGTTGACACATAATCCCAGTTCAGGTAAAGCACATCATTTCTTGACTTTTCCGAACGATTTGAAGCAATGCTATGGCAAGAAATAGCAAACTGAATAATCAAGTGGTAGGGATGACCACTTCGAGAATTAGATGTTCTGGGATTATCCTCCTCAACACTTTTATTGAAATCCTCGTCGAGTTTGTAATTGTCAAATCTTCTTGAAATCACAAGTCGGTTAGATTTATGCGCTTCTATGAAGTTCCGCAGCAAAGAAGTTCTGTAGCATTCCAATGCATCCTTCTGCATTAACTGTCACTATCTAACCATCTTACTCAAAAACATATTAGCTAAGGATCCCAGATTTTAATACTCCACACTACGTTGGAACCGACAGTGATTATATAGGGCTTCATTTTTTTTGCCAACAGTTATTTTAATTTGTAAGCCTTTTCTGTCGTCTTTTATTTCCCTCGCGTTTCCCCGCCAGGATGTAAATTAGCTAGGGTCTCGCGTAGCCTCAACATTGCTTCCGTAGCTAGGCGGGACTTCGCTTCAGGCGGGGCTCTTTTTTCTTAGAATCCTCCCGTTTAAACCAGTGCTACCAGAATCTCGTTTCTCACAAAGTCCCGTCTAGCAGGGACTGTAACCATGTGTGATAACCTCTTTAGATAGATCTGATTACATCTAGCTTACTTCAAGGAAAGTAGCGTAAAGCTTAGTCAGAGCGGGATTTGTGAGCTCACGCTGCTATTTCTTCCAGCTCATAACCTTGAATACCGGCTAAACATTCTTGCCTCCGATGTAGGTTCTGAGTCATCCTGTTAGATTAAATTGAATTGTGAAACCCCTTTACCTTGAAATTTAGTATTACGTAGCTTTTACGTTCTCACCGCAAGTGGTCGGTGTTTGTAAGCATCTAAGTCTGTGCCTTCGGTAAACTATTACTGTGTTAAATAAAAGGGTATTTTACACCCTTCCCCTGGTTGCATTCATCTTCAAGCCTGTGAGAGAATTCGTAAGAATTAACACTAAGGTCCTAATCACATTATGTTTCGTCTACGCGGGACTTGACGTCGAAATGGACAATTCTCTAAGCACGCACAATTCCAGGAAACACACGTAGTTAGGTTACCATTCTCACTTACTACAAATACTTGAACGCCAAAATGTAATCGATTATCGCTCATATCGGGATCACGTGATCCTTCCGAAGCAGAACTTTCGTCTGATTGGTTGTCTCTACCCGGGACCCGAGACATTTTTGGCGAAGTTTGAAAAAATCCCGCGTAGCCGCAACATTGCTTCCGTAACTAGGCGGGACTTCGCTTCAGGCGGGTTTTTTTTTTTTTTCTAGAAATCCTCCCGTTTAAATCAGTGCTACCAGAATCTCGTTTCTCAGAAAAGTCCCGTCTAGCAGGGACTGTAGCCATGTGTGATAACCTCTTTAGATAGATCTAGTTACATTTTATGATAGCGATCATTTTATGAACAGTTATGACTCAGTTTACATTACAGTACAGTACATATGATTCAGTTACAGAACAGTATGATTATTCATTTACATTTTATGAACCTAGATCCTACAAATGTACTGGGAAAATTTTTGCTAAACGAATATAGCAGTGCGCAGATAAAGAAAGGCGACATTTGCAAGATGACGTTTTGAGACTACTGTAACCCGTTGGGAATGTATTAAATGAAGTTGTACGATGTTTTTCTGAACGGATATATCAATGTGTGGATGGAGGAGAATGACATTTGCAAGATGTCGGTTTGAGAACACTTTACTCTGTTGTGAATATACAGGACGAATTTGAACAAAGTTTCGTTGAACAAATATAGCAATGTGTGGTTGGAGGAGGACCACATTTGCAAGATGTTGTTTTGAAAACTTACATTGGCAAAGTTTGTGTTATTATTTTTTCGCAATAATGATGTATATTAAACTGTAAACTACAACAGGAATAAAAATTTTCCGCGACAACTTTTCATTTGCTAAGTTCTTTCTGCAACAGCGTCCTCTGAAAATTAAATTAGTCCCCTAATGTTTCCCTCCCGATTTTTCGGACGATAAAGTTAGTTAAAAAATGGAGGAAATACGCTAACATTTCAATGACCGCACAAAACATTTTGGCTGGTACTTGCTTGTAGTTTGATTTCTTTGAAATTGCAGTTCTTTACCTCGTTTTCTCAACTACGAAAAACTTTATAAATTTGCCCGTAGGTCTTTCATATTAATTATACCCTACCGCAGAAAATTAAAAAGAAATTAAAGACCTGTTTCTGGAGGAATATCTCTGATTTTTCATACGCGTTTGATTTTGAATGTAAGCCATATTCGGTCAAGGCAATTTTGAATATTTTTTGTTACCTCGTTCGGGTCCACTTAACTCTGGCATCGGAATTCAATTCAAACTAGCCATCGATCGTCCTAAATCCGAGGATTTTACTGCTTTTGATCTTTTATTCATACTCCTTATTCCGCGAAAGTCTAAAATAATGATCGATTTGAAAAACGCGAAACCTCAAATTCGAGTTTGAGTACGATCCGGTAACTGACAGGGGAAGGAAGTATTATGCTTGATAAAGGATGGTGTCTTTTTATGCATCATTGGTTGTCTAAAAGACACAAGTATTCTTATCGTGTCTGTTTGAAATAAACAATGAAGTTATTTCTATCCAGCTTCTCATCGAGAGATACCTATAGGAGAATCGGTTTGGAGAAATGCGTTTTTATGATGATATTACGTCTTGGAATTCGATGTTGATGACCTTAAATTGCTCGACAGTTGTTTCATAAACTGAAACAATTATTCGTAACCTGCAAATTTATTTATTTGTGCAGCATTCGGGTCTCGGAATTGTTATTTTACTGAAAACAATTGATTGAAGAGCAAAGTACGTTTATAAATAACATCTGACTTGCTCTAAAATTTTAGAGAAACGGTTACTGAAAATAGTTATCATAAAACAGAAATGTGTAATGGTTTTAACGAGTCCCGTTAGTATCGTTTTATAAATACATTTAATATTTCTAATTACATAACTTGTGATTCAAATGCATTTTTACTTCCTTGCACGAAGTAAAAAGGAAGTATTGTAATCGCGAAAAGTTTCAGGCAGCATATTTCAACGAAAATATCCATTTTGACCGCTATCGAATGCAATTTAACGATTTTTTGCGGATATCTGTACGTAAGGACAGAATAAATACTCTTTTCCTTTAAAAAATTATAAAACTGCTTTCAAATTAATCGAAGAGAAATTTCGGTGCTCTCTACGATTATGTACGTACGTACGTATCTCGCATAACTCAAAAACGGTACCAGAACGTTGAATTTGTATATAGGACTGCTATAACATGTAGATGTGCACCTCGTTTTGGTTGCAATCGGCCGCACCAAACGTATATAAAATTTTATCTATATCCACTCTGTTACCCGCTTAGGATCTCAGTTTTTACTCTTATATGTTTGTAAATTGTACTTTTTTGCTTTAAATATGATTGAATTATGTTTTTTATCTTCCGGTTAAGGTTTTAGCCTTTAGTAAATCGGTATGCAATTTTTAAATTATCAACAATTATTTTTGTTTAAGTGCCGCTATGCTTTTTTTTTATTTTTATTATTTATTTTTTTGTTTTTTTAATTTTCTTTTTTATGGCGGCCATTGATTGTTTACATTTGAACAGCAGACTAGTGGATTTGGTGCCAATCTAGAGAAACTTAACTTCGCAACAACAAAGAAACGTCTTCATTATTATTGCCAATTAAATCATGCTTACCCTTCTGGAATTTTTTCGAGGAAATAAGTGTTTAAATTTACTTCGTAATTTTTAATACAGATATTTGAGTTTTTATGTATTTTTGCCTTCTCCCGAAGTGAGAACTGAATAATTGAATGAGAAATACTCAATGTCTGTGAAAAAACTGTTTCTTTTTTGTTTTGTTTGCTTAATTTCTTTTATACATTTTTAGCTATTATATATTTGAACAGAACATGTGGCAATGATTAGACAATTGTATTCTTTAAGTGATATAAATTTTGTGCATTCTGTGTTATAATATGAGCGAAATATAATACTGTTAAGTGAATCTATCGCCAGAGTGTCGCTATGGTAAACAAATACTAGAGTGAATTTTAAAGAATGCATTTATTCTATTGTGGCTTATGCGCTGTCGGCGAAGTAGATTTAATTCAATCCAGTAAGTTTAAATGAAATGGAAGAAAAAATGCGTATCAGATTTTTTATTTAAATCAATCAGATTAAAAAAGAGAAAAAATAATCTTAACTACGTTTATTACTTTTAAATAGTTTATTTTCTTAATCAATAACAGACAGATTAAATTTGGAATTTAAGTATCTTGCGCTTTGCCGAATAGCTAAAAATAATTATTTCCCACAGTGGTAACACGTTACATTTAAATAGTAGACTTTGTTTGTTAAATTTGAAAGATAAATGTCTTAAATAATTCATCGAATGGCAAGATACTATCGCTGAAGATAAGTGTTTTATTTCCAACAATGGTTAAATTGTTGAGTTTGTTAGTGAAAAATCCATTAAATTTCCACAAAATATATAAAATAATTAAATGATAAATTCGAAATTTAAAATACAGTCTGTAAGATGGACGTGTTTCAATGGTGCGAGGTGCCAAGCGCTTTCAGAATTTGGTGGTTATAAATGTCCCTATTTTCCCACCCATGATTAACTCTTTGTTGCATACAAATAATCTAGAGAAGTTAAAACGAAAAGTTTGTATTTTTTCTAAATAAATACCTTAGTAATAAAAAAAATAATTTTATTCAATTCGTTTTAAATAAATGCTACAGTTTGTTCACTACAGTGGACAGATGCATATAGTATCTGCATACAAATCTCTTCCCAGATCGACGGTCATTGCATTTGAAATCATTTCCTGCTTTGTTTGCAGTGATCATTACCATCTTCTAAATAGTAAATTACAACGACATGTCATATAGATCCCACAAATACCTTCATTTCGTCTATTGTGATTTGAAATCATTTGCTACGATTTTGTAACCTGTACCTATTGGATCAAATGTTCTAGAAATTCCTTGCCAAACATTCCTTCCAGTCTTGTTTTTGGCTTGATAAGCACTACTTTGGTTTCATTCACTCTTTTCGGTAGATTTTATCTACCCACTTCACAATTTTCTCAAACTGACATTTAAAATATAATGTCTAAAATAACTAATTATGAATAAAAAATGGCAGTATAAGAATATGTAAGCAATATTATATAATGTTTACTATGAGAAATTGTACTAACTTGGAAACAGAAGTAGGAGCCATTTTCCAAATAGCAGTTTACTTAGTGATGCTATACAGCCATTTAGGATCGACAGTTGAAAGTTCTAATAATATAGAAGTAATAAACACAGGAATGGAATCTGTTAAGGCATTTACAGAAGAATAAACAAATTTAAACTTTTGTCTACTAGAATGGACGTGATGCAACAAAGGGTTAAAGCCTATTCATTATTTAATAATCTCTGTTAAGCAATATTCATAACATCTGATAAATCCGGTGTTTTTAGAGTAAATGTATTAATTATCATGTGCAAAAAGTATGTTTTACTTTTTAATATATTTATCTAAAACCAAATCATTAAAAATTTACATCTCTCTCTTTATATATAATATAATATAATAATATATATGTGTAATAATAAAATTCCATAGTCAAAATACACTTAAAATTCTAACTGTTGTTCTTTTCATTTTTAATGGCGACGGTCTCTTATTTGAAAGTACGTGGAATTAAATCCACAGCCCCGTAGTCAAGTTGTTTTTCCCGCCTTTTCTACACGTACAGTTATAGAATGTTCTGGAAATATTTCAAGAGAACTGGATTGGCTGAAGAGGCTGACGTCATTTCTTGGAGCTCCGCTTTCCAGAGGTATAAAATGACTCGCAAAGGAATATCGGGGCTTTTTCTTAAATGTCACGATGCAGTAAACTTCATACAAAAAGTTATTAGTAATTCTTTATTTACTCCGGATATCAGATTTTGTAACTACTATTTTCTCCTGAATCTAAATAATGTCCTGTTTTTAAACTTATCGTCTGATTATTTAAGCTACGACTACATTTATGATTCTTCAGCATTCTATTTATTCCGGACAAAAGCTGGTACATCACATGTAGTATATAAATATACAAGGTGAATCTGAACGAGAGAGAAAAACTTCAGGGTGTGATAGAAGACAGCTATACGAGCAATATTCGTTATAGAATGTAGGGTCGGAACGCAAGCAGTGAGAAGCTAAAGAGTAGTTTTTTTACTGTCACATTTAAAGCATTAACACAAGAATGAGAGACGATACTTCAGAAAACATTTTATTAACAGGAATGTAATTGATGTACATGCTCAAAAGACCTTCCGGCAGCTGTAATGCAGGCTTCAGCCCTGCGGGATAGGGACTGACGGACATTGGCTAAGACACCAGTCTTATATGGGTTAGGTGCGAAGAACGTGATATTTAATAATTAAAGTAATACACAAAACGTAAAAAAAAATAAAAATTAAAAAAAAACTCATTATTTTGGGTCTAATATAAAATCAGAAAACTTTCAGGTTTTTTAAAATTATTATTTATTTCTTAATCAGTGACATTTAAATGTAAAAAATCTGATGTGTACACCACATGACTTCCTTGTACGGAATATTAAATTATACGCATTTTTTCTTGCATTTTATTTAAACTTATTGGATTGAATTAAACCTACTTCGCCGACAGCGCATAAACCACAATAGAATAATGGCATTCTTTAAAATTCACTTTGTTTACCATAGGACACTCTGCCGCTAGGTTTACTTAACAGTATTATATTTCATTCCTATTATAACTCAGAATGCCAAAATGTATATCATTTAATTAAAGAATTATCTAATCGTTGCCACATGTTCTATTCAAATACTATAATAAAGCTAGAACGATGTATAAAAGAAATTAAGCAAACAAAACCAAAAAGAAACAGTTTTTCAGAGACTATTGAATATTTCTCATTTAATTAATTCAGTTCTCACTTCGGGAGAAGGCAAAAATACATAAAAACTCAAAATACCTATATTAAAAATCTCAAACGCTTATTTCCTCGAAAAAATTCCGGAAAGAATTAAGCATGATTTAATTGGCAATAATAAATGAATGGGCTATCTTTGTTGTTGCGAAGCTAAGTTTTTCTAGATTGGCAACAAATCCACTAGTCACCGTTTCAAAGTAAACATCAATGGCCGCCATTAAAAACAGGCTTTAGCGGCAATTAAACAACTTTAAAAAATTGCTGATAATTCTAAAATATTGCCCACACAGATTTACTAAAGGCTTAAAATCCTTAACCGGAAGATAAACAACATAATAATTCAATCATTTTTTTAAAGAAAAAAAGTACAATTACAAACATATAAGAGTAAAGAAACGTAGATCACTGAGCCGGGTAATAGAGTGGACATATATACATAAATATATTTATATACGTTTGGTGTGCGGCCGATTGCAATCAAAATACGAGGTGCACATCTACATGTTATAGCAGTCCTATACAAAATTTCAACGTTCTGAGGCTACCCGTTTTTGAGTTATGCGAAGATACGTACGTACATACGTTCGTACAGTCGCCACGAAAAATTCTCTTCAGAATTTATTTTAAAGCAGTTTTATAATTTTTTTGGAGGAAACGAGTCTTTTATTCTGTCCTTGCGTACAGATATCACGCAAAAAACATCGTTAAATTGCATTCGATAGCGGCCAAAATGGATATTTTCGTTGAAATATGCTGCCGGAAACTTTTCGCGATTAGAATACTTCCTTTTTACTTCGTACAAGGAAGTAAAAACATATTCTTAATAGCTGCATCTATTGCTTTAAAATAGTTTAGTTCATTAATTAATAACAGACATACTAAATATGAAAGATATTTTTTTAAAGCCCAAGAGGGCGTTAGCCCAGACGAGCTATTAGGCTCGAAACGTCATTTTGCGTTGTATCACTTAAATACGATGTATTACTTTTCAAATTGTTGCCACTAAATATGATCGCCCTGTGTTATATTTAAAGAAAATTAAATAATGAAGAATCTGCATGAATATATGTATGTTTGTTGCACTGTAAGAAAACAACGGCACATAGAGTCGTCAAATTTTGAATAACGGTGTTCTCCACCCGAACATAGGAACCTGGGACATAAGCCCAAATTTAGAATTTGGTGTTTGTTTCATATTTTGTAAAATTTTAACGAATTTTTGATTTAAAAAGTGAAAAATTTCTAAGCGAGCAGTGGGAACACCGTGCGGAATAAAATGTTTTTATCTCCAGCCCGTGAGACTATCTATCAGAAATTCTAAATGTACGCTGTTTTTAAATATTTTTAGTCCGAAAGTGGCGTTAACCAAAATGGTCTCGAAACGTGAATGTTCTGTAAAGGAAAAATAAAGCTTTCAGATTTTATTCCATTATATTTTTTTTAAATTTCAGAAATTGTGGATCCATACGGGAAGTACAAAACTCGAAATCCATAAAGTTCATTATATCCGATTGTCATACTTTTGGAAGTTCTGTATAGTAATGTAATATAACATTAAGACGGGATGCATAGGTTCTCGCGTTATATCCGGGTATTTAATTCAGAAGTCAAACAACAAAAATCAGCGTTAATTTACAAAATTTTCACAGGACTAGTTTCGATGGTTTTACCGAACCATCATCTTCAGCTGCAAATATCATTTCCTATCTTGTTCATTTGCGGTTTTGCAGCTGAAGATGATGGTTCGGTAAAACCATCGAAACTAGTCCTGTGAAAATTTTGTAAATTAACGCTGATTTTTGTTGTTTGACTTCTGAATTAGTATTTATTCGGCGTGTTATTGTGTCTTAATTATCCGGGTATTTGTTAAAAACCGTGTTTGTATAGCGAGATTCGAATGTAATATAAAAAGCATAATACGGAAAACTCCTTTATTATTGGTTGATTGTTCCGCCAGTCAAATTATGATACATTAAGTTGAAGTTCATTTGTTACTTAAGGCATGATGCTACATAAGCTTTCATTTTGTATACTTTTATTTCTTTCCCCTCACTGTTTAGACTCGGTTGATAGATTCATTGAAAGAAAACCGCCAAGTTTTCATTCAGTTTATTCTGCACAACCCTCCATTAACGTCAATCGAATGATTTCTATCAAACCTCTCGCTGATTAATTTATTCATACGTCTTGTTCATAAGGGGCAGTGTGCGAATTATCATAAGAAAGAGAAGTTTCAATTCCTTTGTGTTGTATTTGCAGTTTTTGCTGTTAAATTAACGATGTGGAAATTGTGTTGGTTAAATTAGGTTACGTTAGGAAACTGGCTAGATTTATAAGGTTTTGATTTAGAGCGAAGTGGATGGAGCGAAGAGATTCAATAATCGTTTAAATAACTGTTCGCTCACTTTTCAAAAATTCATAAAAGTGGAACAAATGAGCGGTTTGCACGAAAGTGAGTCTCAGATTGGGGGGGGGATAAAGGTGATTATGCGATTTCGTTGCTTGTTCATTCTCTCGATATTTTCGATTTTTTTAATGACGTAGTATTTAACATGTAAATAAAATACAGAAATTTCTGTGCGTTAAAATGATTTAAAATTTTATATTTCAACGTACATTTTTAATTTTAAAATCTAACTTGCGATGTTAAATTTTTTACGCAATCTTCTGAAAGTCTTCTACCTTCGATTTAAATAAGAACGTGAATTCATGAAATACGTGATTTTTTTTAAAAATGGAAACGTGTATTTTAATGTTTAAATTTAGTTTAAAAGTCACATTTTTAGTAAAAAATCATCAAGCTTTAGCTAAATACCTACAGATAATTTTCGCGGATTTTTTATGCAGTTTGTGTTGTATATTACGATGCTATAATTAATTTTTTGTTTTCCTATGAATGGAAAGAAAAATTCAAAAATGTCATGTAAAAAGAAATGCTCTTAAATTTGCAGAGCATACTTTCTAGCATTCAAACAAAAACATGAGTGTCAAAAATAGAAGTCTAGAATATGTTTTTAGTGTTTGATTCTTACAGGATTCAAATGGGTTAAAACTTACTTCACTTTTGC